>BQNB010016018.1:0-54413 GCA_026074375.1 Tanacetum coccineum
ACTTATCTGCACATCTTTCATGTGTCCTCATTTGATATTTCTTCATAATATTATCCCATGTTTCAACATTAGCTAGTCTAAGCACACATCTCTTGTTTGGAATAGGGTTTTTGAAGATGACTTTTGGAATTGGCTTCTTTGCAACTGGTAGATAATCCTCAACAATGTCATATCCATACCATTCAAGCAATTCTTTTGGAATGGGCTCCTTAGACCGCCTTGCAATAGACGACCTCTCCTTAGGAATACTTGTTATTGATGGCCCCTCACTAGAAACACCTTTGTTGTCATCTGAGCTGTCTGAAGTAAGCATAATTATTTCTGCAAAAACAAATTAAAAATCAAACTAAGTCTGTTGACCCACATTACAAATGCAAGTGCACCATTTGACCTACATTACAGATGCACATTACAGTGCCTTAACCCAATAACCACTAACTCTGGTAATAAGCTAAACCCAACAGCCCTAACTCTACAAATAAGCTAAACCAAACAACCCTATGATTGCAAATAACATAATCAAGAAACCCTAACTCTGCTAATAAGCTAAACCCAATAACCACCAAGTATGCTAATAAGCTAAACCCAGTAACCCCTAAGTCTGCTAATAAGCTTAACCTAATAACCACTAACTCTGTTAATAAGCTTAACCCAACAGCCCTAACTTTGCAACTAAGCTAAACCAAGCTGTCCTCTTTCTACTAATAAGCAAATAACCTAATCAAGAAACCCTAAGTCTGCTAATAAGCTAAACCAAAATAAGCTAAACACAAAAATATAAATAACCCAAATACAAAGAAGCTAATAAGCTAATAAGATAAACCAAAATAAGAACAACAAATGACAAACCTTTACTCATTCTAGATGATGACGATTATAGATTTCTTATGTGGTTTAGAATTAGAGTTGTGTTTGATTATTGGGCCGATTAGAGGAAATTGTGTTTCAATTAGGGTTGTGTTTGATTATTAGATCGGGTTGTAAGTAGATTACCTATGGACTTAACCCTATTATTAAAAATAAATAAATTATTAAAAGTTTATAAATAAATAGAGAATTAATTAAATTAAAAGTTTATAATTTGTGTTTTTATGAAAAATAATTAAATGAAAATTAATTAAATTAAAGTTTATAATTGTGAATTTTAAATTAAAATAGTAGCTTTAAAATAAATTAGCTATATAATTTAAAGATATCGTGTTATAATCATGCTTGATATCAAAACATTTTATTAAGTGCGGGTCTTCAACAAAGAATATCTTATCGTGGTTGGAGCTTAAGTTAGTAGTATCATCGATAACATTATTTAAAGATGAATTAAGCACCAATAGAAAACGGAGTTTGCTTGTCAAACTGGTTGTATCTGTCCTCAAACATTCTCAACAAACTATACGTCGTTTACCATGAATAATGACATTCCATCTAGAATCATTTGTGTCCTCAATAAATTCTATGCATAGCCATTTGTGGAAAGATTGACACTTGTAAAGCAATGATTGTTAAATGTGGAAAGAGTGTTAGCCTCGGTCGAGATAGATGTAATAGCTATAGCATGAATAGTCACCTAGAACACAATATCTAAGTTCACATTTCATAACATCTTTAGTATTTTCAATTGTTTTTTGAATGTTAATACTATAAAAAAAAACAATAACAATGATGACATCATGCATGATTTGCTTCACTGACCGCTTTCCCGTAAGAAGAAGATGATGAAAATACCACCTTGGACCAACATCATTGTTTCTTCTTTCATTGTCGCAATAGTCGTTATACAATGCTTACTGAGAAGTCATGCAAATCACCTTGTATGTCTTGCCGATTATGGAAGTTCACATTAGTTTGTTTTCGTGTATAGTTTATCGTTTTAACACCCCTAAATTTATATCGCAGCGGAACCAACAGTTTGGGTGTTAAGTCATAGTACAACAACATAAGAATATAAAGAACGACTCAAAAGAGACGTTTAAAACATAACATTTTCCCATTCATGTAAAATCAAAGTCAAAAATTTATCCACAAGATCGTCACCATACAACATCATAACATAAGTTTTTAAAACCATAACACAAAGTGTTTTCAATGAATGGAACCAAAACAAGTTTATTCAAAACATTTCACGCTAAACTCCATTCGCCACTCCAAGCCATCAACCCTGATTACCCGAAATAAAACATGCTAAAAAGTCAACGAAAACGTTGAGTGAATCCATAGAGTTTATATGAAATAAAAGGGTGAACACAAGTATTTTTAATCATCGAAAACTTGTGGATCAAACAAGTTTTAATCACTAATGCATTAAGCTCATGCCACTGAAACGTTAACCAACATATTATAAATATGTAACCACATGCCCCACAACTAGGTAATATTGCAATATACCTAAGGAAATTCTCAATACAAAATGTCCTTTAGGGGTGATCGCGCCATGGATGTCACAACCCTAGACAGGGCAGTCACGGCCTAATAGATCTACTTAATGTACTAGCGCTCACCCATCATAGGCAATTAATAGTGCATAAAATTAGGGGGCCTTTCTGCTATAGGTACTTATGCAATTAGTTCACAATCGGGTCCAGCAACCATAAATCACTTGTGTTCAATTTATAAAACTAGCATGTATCTCCCTCGCGGGGTTTATGAAAACATTTATAAGTAGAAAGACGAGGCTATGAACTCACTGTGAGAACAATTAGATCAGAAGTATGACGAGTGTCGAACGAGTAGGAAGTACTCCTAAGCTCCTTCTAAAAGACGTGACGCGACTTAGTACGTAGAAAGTAACAATACGTAAAAATTAAACAATGATCATGAGGTGTGTTTCCGAGATAAGCATGGCATTCCACTAGAACTTCCCCAAATCCTTTTTAACCCCAAAATTACTTGTGATCTGGTCTTATAGGCAAATGAACATCTATTAAGTTTCGGCTTTTAATTTTTATTTTATCAAGGTGTACTACACGTTTTTAAATTTTTAGACTAGACGTAAAAACTCAGTTTCTGATTTTAACTCGACTTCATGGACTCATATCTCCTAGCTCACAAATGTTTTATATATGAGGCTTTCACTCCTGGAAATCTATTTGTGTCTAGTTTCCAAAAATGTAAGACTCATAATCTACAAAGTTTCATAACTATGTGAAAAGACCGTTGTACCCCTGGTTACCCAAAACAGAAAGTTTCCAAAACTTTTACTCTTTACGGAAATGGCCATAATTCTTAAACCATGATAGCAATGAAGGTGAGGCCAAAATATATAGCTTCCTTAAGATGTCTACCACTGACCCAAACTTTAAAACCTAACCTTTTATTGCAAAAACTTGGAGTTTAAATCGTTTTCTAATCATAGGTCCAGATTTGACCTGTTTTCTTGTTTTGACCATAACTCCCTCATCTCAAGGAGTTGGTTGGGCATCCAACTATCCTATGATGCCAAGACATGTATCTTTCTAGACATGTAATTTAATCATAGGCTCCAAGCCAAAATATTTTTGCTATAACCCGTTTTTGCTACTGTTTCAAAACAGTCCCAAATATTTACTCTAAAACCTATCCAAACATCAATCCTAACTCTAACCAATCACATGCAATGCCATACCAAGCTTTTAAACACAACTCATACATCATATAACATGCATTTCCAGAATCAAACATCCATTTTCATGGATCAAAATCAAAAGAAAAATTAAAGATTAAGAAATAACCTTACTAGAAATGATTTAAACAAGAAAATCAAAACCAACAATTGCTTTCTTCTTGTTAGGGGCTGAGTTAGACCTATTCCAACACCCACAATCTTGACTCACAAGGGTTCAATACACCCTAAATAACAAGAATCCAAGATCCAACCTAGTCTTGATTCAAACCTTCCATTAAAACTTCAATAACTTCCTCAAAACTTCAAGAAAAACTACCAAACTTTGCAAGCAACTCTAGGGTGATGTTAAGATGATAAAAATGAGAAGAACAAATTTGTAAGATGATGGTGGTGGTGATGATAATTTCGGCAGCAACAAGGCCAAAGAGGGAGAGAAGAAGTTTTTTTGAAATTGGATGGTTGCATGTATGGAAAGTAGGAATGATATAATTGTGTTTTATGGGAAGTGTAAATGGGTTTGTGTGTGGAGGTGGTAAAACCGGCCATAGGCCATAGATATAGGGTGGTTTTGTATTTTTTTTTTTAGTTTATAAGTATTTAATTTAAAGTATAGTGTAAGTTAAATTAAATAAAAAGTAAGGTTTAAGGTAAAACGCGAGTTTTAAGCAAGAAATTTACGTAAACGCGAAACACAACGGAAAATGACAATGATGTAAATTATAATCATCGGGGAATATTATGAGAATATTAAACCACTTAAGGCACGAAGACGGAATAGATTTCTAAATACGGCTCACACAAAGCTAAGAACGAGAAATTCTTACCAAATCGGGTAAACGTAAAATTAATGACTTTGCTTAAAAATGAAAATCGAAATAAAGTTTGGAATAAATAGTGACCTTAAATACGGAATGTTACAATCGTCTAATCCATGTGTGTAATAATTTAATGTTTAATAGTTTACTTTAGCTTGTTTATGGATTTTTGTTTATTTATAGGACATTAATGTTAATTCGTGCCTTGATAACTTACGACATATCATCTCAGTAACAAATATGTATAAAGAGAATACCTTGTCAAGATTGTGTTTTAAATGTACTTTCACTGATATGACTTTGTTCAAGTATTAGATAATAACCAAGGTTGCAAAAGTCACGAATCGCGAATTGCTTGTTTTGGGTATTTCCGGCGAGTTTTGTGTAGTAGATATAAACAACTATCATAAGTGATTAAAACACCATAAGTGATATAAACAACTTATAATAGATATAAACAACTATCATAAGTGATTAAAACACCAATAGAAAACGGAGGTAGCTCGTCAAACTGGTTGTATCCGTCCTCGTAGACAACATTCTCAACAAACTATACGTCGTTTACCATGAATAACGACATTCCATCTAGAATCATTTGTGTCCTCAATAAATTCTATGCATAGCAATTTGTGGAAAGATTGACACTTGTAAAGCCATAATCGTTAAATGTGGAAAGAGGGTTAGCCTCAGTCGAGATAGATGTGATATATAGCTAGAGCATGTATGGGTTAATGAAAAGTCACCTACAAACCACGTAGTGTGGAACCTAGAACACAATATACAAGTTCAGATTTCATAACATCTTTAGTATTTTCGATTGTTTTTTGAATGTTAATACTATAAGAAGAACAATAAAAATGATGACATCATGCATGATTTGCTTCACTGACCGCCTTCCCGTAAATCAAGAAAATCAAGGCACATTAAAAACCTAAAACAAGTATTAAAACAATAAAGCTAATTTGAAAAATTCAAACTTAATTAGAAATTTAAAAACTAATTTGAAAATTATTTAAAAACTTTTAAAACTAAAAATACAAAATCTTAAAACTTATTTTTGTAAAACTAATTATTATAGCAAATCTTAACTAAAAATTTCAAGAAAATTTATGAAAGTGCTAAATACTATTTTTGAGGTTTAGAAATTAAAAGTTGGAAGAAATAAGCTACAGATAAGCTGCTAAAAATAAAATAAGCAAATAAGCTCAAAACAGATAGTCTATAAGAGGAATACAAAACAAGGTATAATTGAAAAAGACCCAAGGGCGGAGATGGTTGAGGTCTTGGTGTGAAGGGGAGGTCACAGGTTCGATACCTGTGGCTTCCTTTTTGGTATTTCCCTCCCCAAAATTTTTGGTATTTCCCTCCCCAAAATTTTTAAAAAGCCCCCCATAATTTAAAAGTATTTCCTTCCCCAAAATTTTTAAAACGCCCCTTATATTTTTTTCAGCAAATTTCAAATTCTCCCTCCACCCATCTCCATCTCCACCCAAGTTTCTCACATTTCTCACCAATCACCAGTCACCAATCACAGCCACCAGTCACCATCCACCAGTCGCCGGTCCGGCCATCAACAACGGAGGGAGGTTCATTTAGATCTAAATTAGGTACTTTTTTGAATTAGGAAATCATTATGTGGTAATGTTAACTTATGCTTACTTTTCATTGTCAATTTTATTTGTTATACATTAAGTGGTATCTTGTTTGGTTGTGTATACTTTGGTCATTTTTAGAATAATGAGACAAACAACATAATAGAAAAGCATATGTGTTGTATATCAGGTAGTAGTTCTGATAAACTCATAGTGGGAAACACTTAACAGTGGTAAATACCATATAAGCTTCCACCATGGAACATGAGTATCATTTTTTGTGAGGTTGCAACTGGAAATAAGGCACTGTTTGGGTTAATGGGTTGTTTTGACATAGTCATTGTGATCAAAGGGAATTTTGAGTACCACTACACTGCCCACTGTCCATTGTAATTATACACAAATGCTTTTATGCTTATATTGGTTTAATTTGTGACTTGTAGGATATATACGTTACCATTTGACCTCAAAAATAGCATGGGCAAGTCTTGGATGAGAACTAGTAGGACCAAGAAACAATATATTGATGGAGTAGAAGCATTTATTAAGTATGCAGTACACAACTTGCAGAAGATGAGGAACATCAACCCATGAGGTAATAAACAACAGCTTATGATGCCATGACCGTGTACCACATGTTTAAACCACATAGAGCATAAAGTGGAGGAAGTGCAGTTCCATTTATTCAAATACGGGATTGATCTAAGCTACACAAAATGGGATAAACATAGAGAAAAGGATGAGCAAGCAACAACTGCCCAAACACCTGTTAATGCTACAACAGAGTTTGTTGACGACACGGATTTACTGGAAGGATAACAAGGAGTTGACTGTTTGTCCAACTTGTGGGATATCAAGATGGAAGGTGGATAATAAGACACATAAAGTGTACAAAAACATTCTGACAAAGGTAATGTGGTACTTTCCAATTATACCAAGACTGCAACGACTCTTTCAGTTAGAAAGTATTTCAGAAGATCTAAGATGGCACGTACCAAGGAGGATAACAGATGGTGTTTTACGTCACCCAGCAGATTCTTAAGCATGGCGTACCATAGATGAAAAATTCCCCAAAATTGCTAAAGATCCGAGAAATCTACGGCAAGGAATATCGGCTGATGGGGTTGATGTCAACTTAGGAACTAGGCAACACAGTGTATGGCCAGTTTTATCTATCATATACAACCTTCCTCCATGGTTGTGTATGAAAAAAAAGTTTATCATGCTTTCAGTATTAATATCAGGATACCCAAGAAATGATATCGATGTTTTTTTAGAACCGTTGGTTGATGATCTGCATACCTTATTCGAGACAGGGGTTGATACATATGATGCTTTCACAAAAGAAAACTTTAATCTGCGTGCTGTTGTATTATAGACGATAAACGATTACCATGTACTTAGTACATTATGTGGCTGCCCATATAGTGGATTCAAAGGTTGTGTAGTATATGGGAAAGATACACATTGTGTTAGACTTTCTGCCTCATCCAAGCAAAGGTATGATGGACACAGACGATATCTACCATACAACCATCCATTCAAAAGGTAAAAGAACGCGTTTAATAGACAATAAGAATTTCAACTTGCTCCAAATCCATTGACCAAGGAACAAATATATAACGAGGTACAACATATTGAAAATAAGTGGGGAAAAGGAAAATGAACAAACAATAAGACCTCGGAAAACCAAGAAGATACGAGAGGCAGAGGTGGGAAGATTTAAAAGCAGAAAAGGAAAACAACAAAAGAAGAGGGTAGTTCAAACCAAGTAAATGAAGCATATTGGAAGATATTCAACATTTGGTATCGCAAGCTAAGGTATTGGAGGCATAATTTTGTTCCACATTGTATTGACTTCATGCATGTAGAAAAGAATGTTTGTGAGAGTCTAGTCGGAACTTTGCTAAATGTTCCTGGAAAGACAAAAGATGAAATGAATGCTCGATTGGATATGGCAGATTTGGGGATAAAACCAGAGTTGTTTGCTAGGCAAGAAGAAGGCAAAACAACACTACCTCCAGCAGGTTACACATTAATGAATGCTGAAAAAGACATCTTTTGTGAAACGTTATCCAACATCAGGGTACCACAAGGCTATTGTTCAAATTTCTCTAGTTTGGTCAGCCTAAAAGATAGGAAGCTCACGGCTTTAAATCGCATGACTATCACATGCTAATGCAAGAGTTTTTGCCCATTGCTATACGTTTAATCATGCACCTACCCACATGATATGCTATTATCAGGTTTTGCTTTTTCTTTAAATTTATATGTAGGAAAGAAATCAACTTGCAAGAACTCGATAAGCTACAATTGAAACTTGTTGTGACACTGTGCCTACTCGAGAAGTTCTTTCTTTTGTCATTTTTTTGATATTATGATACACTTAACTGTGCACCTAACTAGGGAGGTAAAATTATGTGGTCCCATATGCTTTCGGTGGATGTATCCCTTCGAAAGATGTATGAAGGTTATTAAAGGACATGTGCAAAATAGAAATAGACTAGAGGGATGCATTGCTGAGGAGACTATCACGGAAGAAACAATAGAGTTTTTTAGCGAATATCATAAAACCATGAAAACTATTGGTATCCCACCTGATAAACATGTAACCAATAAAAATAAGGACGAAAAGCCATTGTCGGCCGGCAAATCAAGTGAAGTTTCTGAGGAAGTCTTTCAGAAAGAACATTTGTATGTAATACATAATACAGATGAAATTGTACCGTATATCAAGTAAGTATTACTAACACATGTCTATTTTGTTGCTTAAAATGTTCTATCAAATATAATAATCAAAGTCATTGTTTTGTTTTAGGCGACACAAGCATGTTTTGAAAACAAAAAACCCAGGTAAATGAATAGCATTGCTGGAGAATGAGCATAGTAAATCTTTTGCTAAGTGGTTACGCGAAGAGGTGATTACTCGTATGTTGTTTATAATTGTTTGTTTGTTGCTAAATAAAAGTGAGTTGAGATAAAATATGAAGTGTCCCTCCTGTATATGACATTAGATAGAGGTCTACCAGCACACCATTTCATTATCCTAAACACTCATATTCTTTAATTGTTTGTTTGTTGTTCCTGCAATTTAAAGGTAATATATACTTGTAATGAAATTTAGGTTGAGAGAGAGTTAGCGATATCTAAAGATAGTGTATCAGAAACTTTAAGGTGGATATCATATGGGCCACGCGCCACCATAGTGAAATACGAGGCATATAACATCAATGGGTATACATTTCGTACGAAAAGTAATGATGGCATAATTTATCAGAACAGTGGGGTTAGTGTTGAGGCATTAGATCTTCACATATCTAAAGAATTTGCAACCACAAGAAAAGAATTTTATTATGGGGTTTTACAAGAGATATGGGTACTAGATTACCGTTTCAAGCAAATTCCTCTTTTCAAATGTGATTAGGTTAATCACAAAGCTGGTGGGGCCAAACACGATCTTAATCTTGGTTATGCATTGGTAGACCTGAATAGTTTAGGCCACAAGGATGATCCGTTCATATTAGCCTCACAAGCACGACAAGTGTTTTATGTGAAAGACCAGATAGATAAAAAATTGTCTATTGTCTTTAGAACATCTACCAAGAATTACAAAGATACATATGACAAAGTCGATGAGAAATTTAGTACAGTCATTCACGAGCACAATGATAACATATTGCCACGTGTAAATCGACGTGACTTGGGTAATGAATCATAAAATGATTACTATCGAACCTATTGTGAAGGTATTGTTATACGAAAATCTAAGTGAAGCATGTCATGCTCAAGTTGTCACACTCTGTTTAAGGATTTATGTTTGTCTGCAGAACCTATTTAAGCTTTTGTTTTGCTGCAAATACTCTTGTAATGAATTTCAATTTATCTATTAATTGTTTACTTCAGGTCTGGTTGATGTGTTTGTATATATTGTATCTTGCTTAAGCTGCCAATGCAAGTGTAGTTAATATGACATAAACATTAACTACACTTGCATTAGGTTAGTTCATACTTGTATTTATACATTAGCATTCGCACAATATCTAATATGAAAACAAAACTCATAACTCATAAACAAGGTGACACTGTCATTATTTAACACATTCAAATCACCAACACAAAGGCCTTTATACTATTGTCTTTATAATGTAATAAAAAACATCACTTACTGAAATTTCAGGGGAGCATAAACCAGTATCTTCAATCTACAATAAGCCCTCAACATCGCTTAGCACATGAAGAATAAAATTATGCCGTAAACATCATCATGTAGATCAAAACCTGTAACAAAATGTAAACTAAAACACTATTAGGATTAAAAGTCTTCTTGATGATGTTAAAGATTAATGATGTTTAAGTTAGAGTTACTGCTGTTCAAGTAAAGATAGTGATGTTGATGATCTTCAAGGAAAATATACCAAGTGGTTAGTATTGCTTGTGTAAATATATTACTACTGCTAGTACATAGTTAGTACTACTAGTGAATATATTACTACTGCTAGTATAAAGTTAGTACTGCTAGTATAACTTAGTACTGCTAGTAAAGTTAGTACTGCTAGAGAACTACAATGAAAAATAGTGTTTACTACTGCTGGTAATACAGTTAATGTTGCCAGTGAGAGTTAATGCTGCTAGTGAAAGTTACTACTGCTAGTACAAGTTAATGCTGCTGGTGTAAAAGTTATAACTGCTAGTACAAAGTTACTACTGCTTGAGGAAAAGTTAAAGCTGCTGAGGAGATTACAACTGAAGATATGTATGGAATAGATTGATAAGTATAGAATAGCAAAACCACCTGATATACATCCCTCTTGAAGTATCATAATCTTTGATGATAGTAAAAGTCTGCCACCGGATATACATCCCTCTTGAATACATTTCCCCTCTCAATTCATTATCCCAAACACCCCTTAGCTGGAATAATAACTAAGACTTTGGTAATCTAAATGTTAGACTAAATGGTTCATTGCAGAATCATGTAGATACTACTAAATGCGATTCCAGATTATACACAACTATAGGTATTACAGGCGCCAATTTCCAGCTGACCAAAACAGCTTGATTCTAGTGTGCAAAGCATATGGTTAATAACTAATTAATCATCCCCTAATCTAAATAAATACTACTATTGAAATATAAGCTTATCCAATCAACTAAAAATGATTTCTTAATAGATAAAGTAAGCATTTTTTACAGAGTCTTGGTGCTTGGCTAAGCTTATTGACTGAGAATGCAGTTAACAGCTTCTTTATTGAATGCTAAAGTCATGACCATTTGAAAAAGCTTATGCATAATAACTTATCATACCCCAACCAAACTAAAACTATTAAGTGAAACAAAAAGCAGCTGAAAATGTTTCCTTAATAGACATGGCAATCACAAGAATACTGCGTAAATGGCAATCACAACAGTAAAAAAACCCAGCATAATGTATAAAATGAAGAACAATTTAAGATGACCATAGAATATAAATTTCCATTCCATTTAACCATCCATTACATATTCATTTCAAGTGAATAGAACTACAAAAGATGCTTAGATTGACAGTAAGTTAAAGATTATAACTAAATAAACCTGGGCATACTACACACCCACATATATACCCAACCAGCTCCAACCAGCTTCATCCACAAAAAACACAAACATATGCACAAAATCCCAAACCCATCACACCTAATTTTATTCATACAAATCTATTATAGCAGAATGAACTTTTAGCTCCTTAACACCATCAAAATTTTTGTTCGCAAGCTGGGTCAAACGAGACAGCTTAAGCTCCAACCTATCCTTAGTTTCCTTAAAACAATCAATAGCATCCTTCCAAGCATCTTTTCACTCTTGCTCTCCATCTCACGAATCATTGTACGCACCCTTGTTAGACTAGCCTTAACATCAGCAATCTTATCACGAATATATTTTGTAAAAGCCTCTATCTGTTGCTCAAAGAAAATCTTCATCGCCTTTGGTATCTCTGTCTCACCACTAAGAGCAATGATCTCATCCAAAACGGGAGTGGGTGTGACATTCGAACTGCAATATGATGATGCCATGGATGAATTAAGTGTTTAAATTAAAGTCAAATGTTTTTTTATCAGTTGTGGTTTTTTGATCAGGGGTGAAGATGATATAGGGTTTTGTTTTGATGACTTTATCGATTGGGTCAAATGAAGCAGATACGAGTATATTTATATATGCATTGAATATCAAATTAGACTCAAACTAATAGTTTAAACTCAATTCATGCAGTGAATATCAAATTAGACTCAAACTAGATAGACTATAAAATCCCATATCTAACCCCTCAAAATTACATAAGTTATCATAAATGTGTGACCATATGTATCAAATTTTGACTACACTTAAATAATGTGTGACAAAATATGACTCTATGGTTTAGACACCTAAATAAATACTTCATGTGACCATATATAACATCTTAAATTTAATCACACAAACACTCAATGTGACTAATGTCAAGGTTAATGATAACTGAGTTCACATTTTGCTATAAATAATAGTTACATGAATATTTCACAATGTAACTATTTTTAATGTATTGGTCACATTAATACCCTTATAATGTGGCCATAAACATAATTTAGATACACATTTGTGATATGGTGTGACTATTGTAAAGCCTATAGTCACATGATCATGCAACAATTAAATGTGACTATACACATTAGGTTTTGGCAAGCAAACACACACTAAACTTTAGACACACATATTATTACGTGACCATATGTATCGAATTTTGGTTACACTTAATCATGTATGTCTATGGTTTAGCGTGACCATATATGACATTTGGTCACACTGTTCAAGCGTGTGACATATATTTGTTACTTTTAAATGTATATCGTGACTAATGCTTCAAACTTACTTTTCAGTTATCACACATTTCAAATTCATATGTGGCTAAATATTCAGCAAAAAATAGCAGTCACTTTTAAATAATGTGTGACAATGAAATTCTGAAATGGTCACACAAAATGAGTTCAAGTGTGGCTGTTTATTTTATCCTAATACATTTAGTCACATAAATATCTGACTGTGTGGCCGTTCAAAAAACAACATGTGTAACGAAATCCCAGATTTGTACTAGTGATATCTACATAAGATCTCATAATTAAAGAGAAGATGGAATCACAGTCAGAAACTACCCAAACAGTGTCTGCATAAAAACTTCCTATACTCAAAATAAGAGACTATGATCTATGGAGTATAAGAATAGAGCAATATCTTACTCACACTTATTATGCTCTTTGGGAGGTTATTATGAATCGTGATGCACCTGCTATTGCATCAGCTAGTACTGAAGGTCCCATTCCTCCCAAAACTGCTGAACAAAAGCTAGCAAGAAAGAATGAATTGAAAGCAAAAAGCACTCTGTTATTAGCCATTTATGATGAGCACCTATTGAAGTTTCATGGAATCAAGGATGCAAATACCTTATGGGAAGAAATTAAGGCAAGGTTTGAAGGCAACAAAGAATCAAAGAAAATGCAAAAAACCATTCTGAAGCAGCAATATGAGAATTTTACTGCATCAAGATCTAAAGGATTGGATAAAACCTATGATAGGTTTTAGAAATTCATCAGTCAATTGGAAATTCATGGTGAAATTATCTCCTAGGAAGATGCAAATCTTAAGTTGCTAAGAAGTCTACCATCAGCTTGAAACAATATTGCCTTGATCATGCGTAATAAAACTGATCTAGATGAGTTAAGCATGGACAATTTGTACAACAACTTGAAGGTGTATAAAGATGAGATTAAAAGCCAATCAAGCTTAATCTTAAACTCTCCGAATGTGGCTTTTGTATCTTCAGATGATACTAGCAGTACTAATGAAGCAGTTAATACTGCTCATGATGTTCTTGCTGCTAGGTTAAAGGGACAATCTTCTTCCTCAACCTATGATGATGATGTCATGTTTTCCTTCTTTGTCAATCAATCTAATAGTCCACAGTTAGACAATGAAGATCTAGAGCAGATTGATACTGATGATCTTAAAGAGATAGATCTCAAATGGCAGGTGGCCATGCTTACCATGAGGGTGAAGAGATTCTTAAAGAAGATAGGAAGGAATCTGAATTTCAATGGCAAAGAAACTATTGGCTTTGATAAGACAAAGGTTGAATGTTACAACTGCCACAAGAGAGGTCACTTTGCTAGAGAATGCAGGGCACCAAGGAATCAGGGGAATAGAAATAGAGATGCTCCAAAAAGGATTGTACCAGTAAAGACTCCTGCAAATGCTTTGGTTGTTCAAGATGGAATAGGTGGTTATGATTGGAGCTATCAAGCTAAAGAAGGACCTACAGACTTTGTTCTAACGGCCCATTTGTCTTCAGGTTCATCCAGTTCATCAAGCTCAAATACTGAGATACAAAATTGCTCTAAACAATATTTAGAATCTTATCAATCTCTTCAGAAATAGTTTGATCAGCAACGTGAAATTCTAAGTAAAGCTAATCTAGAAATAATAGCCTATCAATCAGGCTTAGAATCATTAGAAGCTAGAATTGTTCTTCATCAAAAAAATGAAGCTGTTTGTGAGGAAGACATCGCATTTTTGAAATATGATGTTAAGGTAAGAGATAATTCTATAACAGAACTTAAAAATCAGTTAGCAGAGGCTTTAAGAGAAAAAGATGATTTAAAACTAAAATTAGAAAAGATTGAAACATCATCTATGAAGCTAACTAAACTGATAAACAGTCAAATAAGTGTTAATAACAAGTCTGGTGTTGGTTTTGACAGTCAAATGAATGAAAATGAATTGCATGATTGTCATCTGAATAAAAATAAAGTGTTTAAAAGTGCATCTGATAGTAGTGTGAATAAGATTGAAGAGGAAAATAATCAAGTAAATGATAGGTTTAAGAAGGTGAAGGGATATCATGCAGTTCCCCCTCCTTACACTGGGAACTACATGCCCTCAAGACATGACTTGTCCTTTGCTGGATTAGATGATTATGTCTATAAGACTAATGTGAGTGAAACTGTCACTAGTGTGCCTAGAAATGAATCAACTGCATCTAAGTCTAGTAAGGATAGTTTAGAACAACCTAAAGATGTTAGGCCTAATGCTCCTATTATTGAAGAGTGGCAGTCTGATAGTGATGATGATTGTGTGATCAGACCTTCATTTAAATAGAATAAACCTAGTTATGCAAAAATTAATTTTGTTAAATCAGATGAAAATACTAGGAAATCTATTATTGAACAACACACATATAGGCAAGCTGAAAACCTTAGGAAAAGTCAGAGTCCTAGGATTGATAAAAGAAATTGGAATGGAATAATGACTCAGCAACTAGGGGATGGTTTTGAGTTCAATAAGAAAGCTTGTTTTGTATGTGGAAGTCTTAACCATTTAATCAAGGACTGTAACTTTTATGAGAATAAAATGGTTGAAAAATCTATGTTAAATAATAAGGGAAGGGTTACTGGTCAAAGGGAAGTTAGACCAGTATGGAACAATGCTCAGAGGGTGAATTACCAAAACAAATTGACTCGCCCACATCCTAAAAGAAATTTTGTTCCAACAGCAGTTGCAACAAAGTCTGGACAAGTACTAGTTAATGCTGCTAAGCAAAGCTCTCCAAGAGCAGCAACATGAATTAGTACTGCCAGGCATGTTAATACTGCTGCACTTAAACAAAAAGTGAATGCTACATCACCCACAAAATATTCTTATTTTAAAGCACATTCACCATTGAGAAGGCCTTTTAACCAAAAATTAGCAGTTAAAACTAATAATTTTAATGAAAAAGTTTATACTGCTAAGCTTAATAATGTAACTACTGTTGGGCCAGAAATAGTAGTTAGTACTACTGAGGGAAAAAGGGAAAATGCTGTTAAGTCCTTAGCATGTTGGATTTGGAGACCAACAGGAAAAGTAATTGACCATATCTACAAAGACAGTGGATCATACATGCATAAAAGATTTGACTATGTTAATCCTCAAGCCAAACTCAAGTCAGTGATGTCTTGGGTCCCCAAGAGAAACTAATTCTCTTATTTTGAGTGCAGGGTAATCCACAATATGCTTTACAGGATCAAGGGATTTTTAACAGTGGATGATCTAGGCATATGACTGAGAACAAGTCCTACCTAACATATTATCAAGACATTGATGGTGGATTTGTTGCATTTGTTGGAAGTCCTAAAGAAGGTAAAATTACTAGAAAAGGTAAAATTAGGACTGGGAAATTAGACTTTGAAGATGTATACTTTGTAAAGGAACTTAAGTTTAATCTTTTCTCTGTCTCATAAATGTGTGACAAGAAAATTAGTGTTCTTTTCACTAAGACTGGATGTCTTGTTCTATCTCCTGACTTTAAGCTACTTGATGAAAGTCAAGTCTTGCTTAAAGTTCCCAGACACAACAACATGTACATTTTTGATCTAAAGAATGTTGTTCCTTTAGGAGGCTTAACTTGTTTATTTGCAAATGCTACAATTAATGAGTCTAATTTATAGCATAAGAGGCTTGGTCATATAAACTTTAAAACTATGAACAAACTTGTGAGGGGACACCTTGTTAGAGGTTTGCCTTTAAAGCTTTTTGAAAATGACCATACTTGTGTTGCTTGTCAGAAAGGAAAGCAACACAAAGCCTTTTGTAAGACCAAGCTTGTAAGCTCTACCAGCCAACCCTTACAAATGTTGCATATGGACTTATTTAGGCCAACATTTGTAAGGAGTATCAATCATAAGATATATTGCCTTGTTGTCACTGATGACTATAGTAGGTTTAGTTGGGTTTTCTTTTTTGCCATTAAGGATGAGACTAGTGGGATCCTTAAAACTTTTATAACTGGCATAGAAAACCAAATAAATCATAAGGTTAAAATCATCAGATGTAACAATGGAATTGAGTTTAAAAAAATAGCATGAATCAGTTTTGTGGGATGAACGGGATTAAGAGGGAGTTTAGTGTTGCTAGAACTCCACAACAAAATAGAGTTACTGAAAGAAAGAATAGGACACTAATAGAGGCAGCTAGGACTATGCTAGCAGATTCATTATTACCTACTACATTTTGGGCTGAAGTAGTTAATACTGCTTGTTATGTTTAGAATAGGGTTCTAGTGACCAAGCCTCACAACAAGACACCTTATGAACTATTACTTGGTAGACCACCTAATATAAGCTTTATGAGACCTTTTGGGTGTCTTGTGACTATTCTTAATACCTTAGATCCCCTAGGCAAATTTGATAGGAAGTCTGATGAGGGGTTCTTGGTTGGATACTCTATAAATAGCAAGGCTTTTAGGGTATTTAACACTAGAACTAGGAAGGTAGAGGAGCTTGCACATAAACTTTCTTGAAAACAAACCTAATGTTGCAGGGAATGGTCCAGAATGGCTCTTTAATATTGATTCACTGACAAAATCTATGAATTATGAGCCAGCTACTGCAGGAAATCAAACTAATGGTTGTGTAAGTATAAAGACAAATGTTAATGCAGGGCAAGCTGGACAGGAGAAAGCATCTGATCATGAATACATACTGCTACCACTCATGCTTTCTAATTCTCTACTCTCTTCAAGTACTCAGAGCACAGATTATAAGGATGTTGATGGGGTACCAGACAAATGAGATGATGATGTAAGTCAAAGAAATGGTCAAGAAAATGAAGGAGGAGCTTCAAATAAAGAAGATGACCAACATGTGCAAGATTTCAGAGCTGAATTAGATAGTTTGCTTGTTTAACAGAAAGAAGGTTATGCTAACAGCACTAACAGAGATAGTACTGCTAGTCCATCTGTTAGTACTGCTAGGCCAAGTATTAATATTGCCAGTGAAAATATTAATACTAGTAGTCCAAACATTAATACTGCTAGTCCTATTCCTAATGATTCAAGTATGCAATCTTTGGAAAATACTGGCATATTTAATGATGCCTATGATGATAGAGAAGTGGGTGCAGAGGCTGACCTTAACAACTTGGAAACCACCATGAATGTTAGTCCTATTCCTACAGCTAGAATTCACAAGGATCATCCTAAAGACCAGATCATTAGAGATATAAATTCAGCTACTCAAACAAAGAGGATGACCAAGATTTATGAAGAACATATTATGGTCAGTTACATCAAAAAGCAGAGGAGAACAAATCATAAAGATTATCAAAATTGCCTATTTGCATGTTTTCTCTTACAAATAGAACCCAAGAAGGTGATTTAAGCTTTGACAGATCCAAGCTGAATAGAAGCAATGCAAGAGGAACTTCTGCAATTTAAACTTCAAAAGGTTTGGATTCTGGTGAATCTTCCTAAAGGTAAGAAGGCTATTGGAACTAAGTGGGTGTATAGAAATAAGAAAGATGAGAGAGGAATTGTAGTTAGAAACAAGGCAAGACTGGTTGCACAAGGTTATACCCAAGAATAAGGAATTGATTATGATGAGGTTTTTGCTCCAGTTGCTAGGATAGAAGCAATCAGGTTATTTTTGGCCTATGCATCATTTATGGGGTTTATTGTGTACCAGATGGATGTGAAGAGTGCATTTTTATATGTTACTATTGAAGAGGAGGTGTATGTGTGCCAACATCCTAGTTTTGAAGATCTACAGTTCCCTAATAAAGTTTATAAAGTAAAAAAAGCTTTATATGGTCTACATTAAGCTCCTAGAGCCTAGTATGAGACCTTGTCTACCTACTTATAGGAAAATAGATTTAGAAGAGGCACTATAGATAAGACTTTATTCATCAAGAAGGACAAAGGTGATATCTTGTTAGTACAAGTGTATGTTGATGACATCATCTTTGGGTCTACAAAGAAGTCTTTATGTGTGGAATTTGAGCAGATGATGCACAAGAGATTCCAGATGAGTTCTATGGGAGAGCTCACTTTCTTCCTAGGATTGCAAGTACAACAGAAGGAGGATGGAGACAAGTTCCAAGTTACACCAAAGACTTCACACCTTCATGCAGTGAAGAGGATCTTTAGATACTTAAAAGGACAACCTAAATTGGGCCTTTGGTATCCTAGGGATTCACCATTTGACTTAGAAGCCTTTTCTGATAGTGATTATGCTTGAGCTGGCCTTAATAGGAAATCCACAACAGGAGGTTGTCAATTTCTTGGCAAAAGGTTGATTTTATGGCAATGTAAAAAGGCAGACTATAGTTGCAAATTCTACTACTAAAGCAGAGTATGTTGTTGCTGCTAATTGCTATAGGCAGGTGTTATGGATCCAAAATCAAATGCTTGATTATGGGTTCAACTTCATGAACACCAAGATTCACATTGATAATGAAAGCACCGTTTTTATTATGAAGAATCCAGTGTTTCATTCTAAAACCAAGCACATTGAAATAAGGCACCATTTCATCAGAGATTCTTATGAGAAGAAGTTGATTCAAGTAATCAAGATTCACACAGACCACAATGTTGCAGATCTTCTCACAAAGGCATTTGATGTTAGCAGGTTTAACTTTCTGATTGCTAGCATTGGATTACTTAATCTCTGAAGTATTGTTTGAGGGGAGGTTAATTAAGATTGGATGAAAGGAAATGTAACATTCAGCAGAAGTGGGTGAAGGGTCAGGACAACCCACTGATCCCCAACACACATCCACATTTGCTCAACTCTCTAATGAAGAACCAATCACTATTTTATAATCATATTAACCCAAAAAGACTCAAAAACCTAGGAAAGCCAAAAGGACCACTGAGATATCTCAGTCTAGTGGACCTATTCACCTTGTTGCAGATGAGACTGTCTATAAGGAGTGGGAAGACAGAATGGAAAGGGCTGCCACTACTGCTTCTAGCTTAGAAGCAGAGCAGGACAGTGGTAACATAAATAAGACCCAATCCATGGCAACACTTAATGAATCTCTTCCTTAGGGAACTGATTCAGGTAGTGGTCCCAGGTGCCAAGATACCATATTAGGGGGTGTAGAAGCTCAAATTAGGTTTGAGGCTGCATCTAAACAGTCTAATGATCCACCTCTCTCAAGAGTTAACACACTTGAAAGTGGGGAGGACAGCATGAAACTAAAGGAATTGATGGAACTTTGTACAAAATTGTCTGAAAGGATTCTTGATATAAAAACAGATAGAGTGAATTGGTGAGAAAAAGAAAAGAGAGATATAGTGAGCCGAAAAACAAAAAGAGAGTTGTGCGATATAAAAACAGATAGAGTGAATTGGTGAGAAAGAGAAATAAGAGATATAGTGAGATTAAAAACAGAAAGAGAGCTTGTGAGAATCATAATTGATGATGGAAATGCTTTTTGGAAAGACATTGGGGTTAATACTGGTGTCTTAAAGTTAAAGCTGCTCAGCTTAAAACTTAATGCTGCTAAGCTTAAGTTAATGCTGTTAGGCTTAATTTACTGATGCCCGTATTAGTTTATGCTGCTAGGCATACACTTACTACTGTTAGGTATAAGTTAATGCTGCCAGGCATAACTTGCTACTGCTGGGTTTGTTAATACTAGAGGCTTAACTTAATGCTGTCAGTTCAAGTTAATGCTATTGAGGGTGATTTCATAAATACTTTGATTAAGGGTTTCAATCACTCATTTGTTCGATTTTACACCTTGATATACTCTCTAATCATAAACCTAAACTCAATTTTATCATTCATCATCAAAATCAAAAACAATGTCGAACCTTAAGTTTGCTGAAACCCACAATTTAGGTGCGTTTTTGGAGAAACCAGAAGAAAGTGATGGGTTTGAGGAGATTATTGATTTCCTTAATGCAAGTTATGTCCATTATGCATTAATGGTTAATCGAACCATTTATACTACCTGTATTGAACAGTTTTGGACATCTGCCAAGGTTGAGATTATTAATGGGTAATGACAAATACAAGCCCTAGTAGACAAAAAGAAGGTAATCATCACTGAGACTAGTATACGTAGTGATCTTAAGCTGGATGATGCTGAAGGAATAGATTGTCTACCTACTGCTACAATTTTTGCAGAACTAGAAAGAATGGGGTATGAAAATCTTACTCAAAAGCTTACTTTCTATAAAGCTTATTTTTCATCCCAATGGAAATTTCTTATCCATACCATACTGCAATGCCTTAGTGCTAAGACTACAGCCTGGAATGAATTTAGTAGCACTATGGCATCTGCTATCATATGTCTTGCCACAAACCAAAAATTCAACTTTTCCAAGTACATTTTTGACAATATGGTGAAGCACTTGGAGGGTGGGGTTAAATTTCTCATGTACCCAAGGTTTGTGCAAGTCTTCCTGGACAAACAAGTTGAGGGGATGACCAGACATAAAGAGGTTTATGTTACACCTTCCCACACCAAGAAGGTGTTTGCTAATATGAAGAGACCAGGAAAGGGTTTTTCTGGAAGAGTCACACCTCTATTCCCAACAATGATGATTCAAGCTTCAGAAGATATGGGTGAAGATTCAGCTGCTCCTTCTGATTCCCATTCCACACCTAAGTCTTCATGACTATTATTATAAAAATAAGCCGGGAATAAAATACTATCACGACAAGTTGAATTAGACAAATGTGGATTCATTAACGACATTCAAAAATACCATTTATTCTAGTTTAACGTCATTCTTGAACAAAAACACAACAAACACGATAACAATGAAACACTAAAAACCGACCCAAAAAAAGATTCAATAAATGACAAACGGCTAGAGATTCGGAATTACAATGACAAGTGATCACGAAGTTGATTTGGTATCCCTTATTTGAAGCTTAAAGTGGATTCAACAGAAGGCGATCTATTTATTTCATCAATCGGAGACTTCCTTTTATTTGCTACCCCTTTTCTTTAAACTTAATCTATCGGTTAATGACTTGCTTGAACGTACAATGGTTATGATTGAGACTTGAATGATCTAGTTACCCGCAGTCAGGGGTGGTTTTGGTATTGCAGACCTGTTTAACTATTCAATAAAGGAGTTCCATAGTAGTACACAGTGTCACACACAGAAGACAATGTGGAAATTTCAAGATGTGATAGTACTTACTTATACTTTTCTAGAAGGGGGATAGAGTAACTATAGATTTAATCTTGCACCGAACTTCATATCACACGGTGCAAGCTTAAGTAACAAATTTGGGGGATTTTACTTCATTTTCAAGTTTGGTATATCAGGTTTACTTCACCAAGTGGTCACAACAATAGCCGACAGAAAAAAAAAATATAGAGGTTGGTAAAGTTAGCCAGAGAATTTAAAGGTTGAGATGTAATCAGCAATTCTCACGGGATATTATTGTGCCATTCCAAGACAAAGGTACTTCACCGTCTAAGTACAATTTTCAAAGTTCTTCAACGACATTCATATACAAGACCTTGATTATACCAAGTTTTCTTGATTCTTGCTTCATCTCCTCTACGGTTTCTGAAGACAAGAGGGTAATGCTTTGTTTGGATTTCAAGATTTGTGCTTAAGACAAGAACTTCTCGAGTATATGTGCGTACACAACAATGATGCTTCCGAGAGTTCGAAACCATCATGGGGGAAAATGTGTACATCCGGGACTTAGTTGACTTTGATGTTACCATGTCAACTTCCAGGGGGGAGTAGTGTATACTACTTTACCAAGTATGGTTTATGAAGTATTCTGCAGACGTGAGAAGAATTGTTGCTGATTTCTCGCATGCACCCCCGAACGAATATTCACCAAGCCCTAATGACAAGAAGCAGTGGTCGTTGGTGTGGTTTGACTTCTACATAATTCCGCTGTGCACTTTAATGACATATAGAAGACTGTTCGAGCTACATCAAAGTTTCAGAATCTGCTCAAGATAGGGATGTTGGTTTGGGGGGAAGCTGATTCAAAAAACTTTGCCAAAAAGTAATCTAATAAGAAAGGCTAGTTAAGACATGCTGCATGAATGGGGGGAAGTTTAATCCAGTTCATGCATACTACAAATGTTCAGAACAATAACGACAATGAAGATCCAAGCTATAGTATAAGAATCAAGTACTAAAGGAGAACTCAGAAGACATCATCAGCTTTAGAAGTGCTTTGGAATACTTTATTTTATGAAATATACTTGATAGGAGCATGAAATAATTCCGAATGTGTCCACATATTTGGGTGAATATTGTTAGCCTTAAAGAAAGGTGGACAAACACGGAATTACATTATTTATTTTATGAGCGTGTTCAGATAGGCGACTAATAATGACTAGTTACATAGATATGTGGCACTAGGACTATAAATACCCCCTCCATACTTCCATGGAGGGGTGAAGTTCACATTTGTAAAAGTGTGTGTGTGTTCTCTCTCTAACACATACACTCTTCCCATCTCTTTAACCTTTTCAACTCTAATAAAATGGCTATTTATTTATTTCACTTTATCCAACCTCCATATCAGTTTTAATCCTTGTTCTTGTATGTCTTTTCTTTTCTACACTGTCAATAAGGAGTGGGAAGATAGAATGGAAAGGGCTGCCACTACTGCTTCTAGCTTAGAAGTAGAGCAGGACAGTGGTAACATAAATAGTACCTAATCCATGGCAACACTTAATGAATCTTTTCCTTAAGGAACTGGTTTAGGTAGTGGTCCCAGGTGCCAAGATATCATATTGGGGGGTGCAGAAGCTTAAACTAGGTTTGAGGCTGCATCTAAATAGTCCAATGATCCACCTCTCTCAAGAGTTAACACACTTGGAAGTGGGGAAGACAGCATGAAACTAATGGAATTGATGGAACATTGTACAAAACTGTCTGAATTGGTGAGAAAAAGAAAAGAGATATATAGTAAGCTAAAAACAGAAAGAGAGTTATGTGATAAAAACAGAAAGAGTGAATTGGTAAGAAAAAGAAATGAGAGATTTAGTGAGCTGAAAAACAGAAAGAGAGATTGTGAGAATCTAAATTTATGATGGAAATGCTTAGAATTGGAGTTGATCCTGCTAGGCATAAACTTAACACTGCCAGTATTAAGTTAGTACTGCCAGAAATATCTTAATACTGCTGAGCCCGATATTAGTACTGCTAATGTACCAGTTAGTACTGTGGTGCAAAAGTTAGTACTGCCAGTCCTGAAGTTAAAACTGCTGTTGAAAGTTTAGTGTA
Organism: Tanacetum coccineum; assembly: GCA_026074375.1. Classification (NCBI taxonomy): domain Eukaryota; kingdom Viridiplantae; phylum Streptophyta; class Magnoliopsida; order Asterales; family Asteraceae; genus Tanacetum; species Tanacetum coccineum. The sequence continues at coordinate 24,049 of BQNB010016018.1, forward strand.
TATCAGAAGAAGTGCAGCAAAAAGAAAAGATAAAGGCAAAGCAATTATGAAAGAAGCTAAACCTATTCAGAAGAAGACAAAGTTGCAACTAGAGCAAGAAAGACTTGGGTTGGAAGAAGCTCTGAGATTGTAAGAAAAACTTGATGAAGAAGAAAGGCAAAGGATAGCCAGAGTTCATGAAGAAGCTAACACTTTCAATGCTGAAGAATGGGATAACATACAAGCTCAAATTAAAGTTGATGAAGAGTTAGCACACAAGTTACAAGCACAAGAAAGAGAAAGATACTCTGAAGCTGACAAGGCAAGATTACTTGTAGAGCTTATAAATGAAAGAAAGAGAAAATTTTCCCAACAAAGAGCTGAACAAAGAAGGAACAAGCCCATGACACACTCTTAACAAAGTACTTTACTGTGAAATTAAATCAAGCATATGCGAGTCACACCCCAACACAGTTAAAGAAACTTTCATTAGATGAAGTCAAGGAGTTATTATGAAGACCACAATGAGAGGTAAATACTTTTACATAATGGCGAGTGATTATACAGTCTCCTAAAGAGTGAGCTGGAAGATCAAAGATAGATGTTGAACAAGAACTTAATCAAGAAAGTTCAAAGAGACAAAAGATAGGAGAAGGATCAGAACCAATTAAAGAATCAAAAGATGAACTATCTCAAGAACAACTACAACAGCTAATAATCATAGTTCTAGAAGAAGGGATGAATGTTGAAGCCCTACAAACCAAATACCCACTCATTGACTGGGAAGTTTACACTGAAGACTCAAGAAAGTATTGGAAGATCATCATAGTAGGTAATCAAACAGAGGTATATCAGATCTTTGAAGATATGCAAAAGAATTTTGAAAGGGATGATCTAGTCAAACTATGGAGTCTAGATCATGAAAGATTCAACTCAACAGAACCTACTGAAGATAAAGAAAGAGAACTTTGGGTAGAGTTAAAGAGGTTGTTTGAACCAGATGATGATGATATTCTATGTTTATTAGGAAATGCATTAATGTGTATTAATTATATTGAATGGTTTGACTAGGAATTATGGAAACTATTAATAGTATTGATGTAGAATAATGTAGAAAGTATTAATAGTTTTTGTAACCTACTTGGACTCCTTAATCTATAAAAGGAGGCCGTAGGGTCTAGAGAAAATCATCACTTCCAATATCATTCACACCTCAACATTAGTTATCATAGTTAGTAATCTGTAACCCTTAAAGCAGATTAATAGAAATCAAAGTTTAGTATTCATTGTTCTTCTTAATACTATTATGTAGATTCCGCATATACAATAAGTATTCATAGTTAGTGTTTCTCTATAGTCAGTCTATATTTATACAAGTTGGCTATCACCCTTAGCAGGCTGCAAAGATATGTTCAGTTTGGGACTCACACATATCAGAGAAGAGATAAAGGTTGATTGAAGAACAAGAATACTTATGAAGATAAGTATCAATTATTTGTAAAGAAGATATGTATAAACTTATTTGTTTAAGAGATTATGTTTACTTATAGAAAAGATCATAATCACTTGACGCGTTTTGTAAGCCCATTAGGGTTTCCTTAGTGTATAAAAGGAACCCTACGACATAGATCTAGATATCAGTTTTCATATTAGTATTCATAGTTTGGATAGCAATCATAGTTAGTATTCATAGCTATTTTGTAACTCAAAATAGTATTCAATATATTGAAAGTTTAGTAAAGATCTTGTTTTTACTGTTTCATTGTTCTTCTTAGTATTGCAAACTAGATTCCGCATAGTTTATGATATTCTCAATCTTAGTTTCTACTATAGTTGTCTTGGATCTATCCAATATAACTAAGCTTTAACAAGCTAAGTAAGATCTGTCAAGAAGGGATCAACAGTTTATGTGCAATGCCTTGCTCTAGCCTATTTCTCTACCTATAAATAGATGGCAAGGTCCTCAGGTATGTTTTACGCTATACACACCTACTTACTTACTTCATACCTACTCATTACTCCCTAAAGCACATACTTACTCTCACGCCGGAGGTGATTCACAGGGATACCCCATGTACTTTACTTAACGTAGTGTTTCCATTTGTGTTGTCACATGTTATTCGAGACTTGACAGTCAAGTATACACCTTAAGAATCCTTCAATCCCTATCAAAGCCTGATCGTGTCTATATTTTCACAATCAGGAACTTTATGTTTGCTAAAAATGATGAAGACTTGTCCTTCCTTCCCCGTGAACCTTCTTTGGGATTTGGCACTGGTTCTCCCCCTGTTTCTATCAATAATGAGCCACCTCTATTGGAAGCCGAGCCTATGGCTAGAGCGAATTCGGAACAAATGATTGAGAACATTGCTGACTCAGGGGGTTCTTTGACTCCTTGAGAGAATTTATGTAAAACCAAAAAATCTCAACAAATGTAAAATTACCAAAATACCCCTAAGGCAAGAAAATTTCATAAAAGCATACATAAATTTCATTTTAATTCTAGAAATTATGAAAATATAACATATGACAATTATGAAATTTATGTAAGATTAAAATACCTTATATTATATAAGAAAAATAATTAATGTTTATGTATATATAATTTATGCCGAAATTAATTACATTTAATTACTTATACATTACAATTAATATAAAATAAATGTTATTAATTACAAAATAAATGTTGGCAAGTTACAAATCAGATTTAATCATTTTAAAAGCCCATAATTTCGGCCAAGTATTTTATTTATTTGCCTTATGCATTTTATTTTATAAAACCCTAAAAAACTAAATAGCCGAAACCCTAAAAACACAAAGAGGCGGCACAAGAATTTTTCCAGAGCTAGCACAAATTTTCTAAGGTGTTTTGAAGGTCAAGGATCGTGGGAAAAATATTGGGAAGATTGTTTAAGGCTTGGTTCGATCGTGGGAATTTATTTGGTTCGAAAAACAAATTCGTGTGTCAATAATTCGAAAAATCACCAAGGATCATCAAAGGTATTTTTGTATCTCATTTTTCATCATATTAATTCGTTCTATGCTTAAGAAAAATTATCATGCATGTTATTTTGGTCGAAATAATTAAAACATGTTCGAAACCCTAATCATCTCCCTCACGCCTCCTAATCCCCATCTTCACAAATGATAGGCGTTTTCAATCCTATTTTCGGATCTTGGCTATTCTGTTGTTAAATAACGATGGCAATTGGCACAGGTCACCGATCTAATAATTATTCAGAAAGCAAAAGGAACGATCATCTCGATAATAATCGTCGTCAAGAGCAACGTAACAAAGGTATTCCCAACAAATCCCATCCTAATTTTCGTGAGGAACATAAGTCGTTTTCATCAATCTTTGTTTCTAATATCCCATGGAATGCGTCGGTCCAAGATCTTTGGGATATTTGTAACAAATGGGGTGTGGTGATCGATGTTTACATAGCTGCAAAGAGATCCAAATCGGGTCATCGATTTGGTTTTGTACGTTTTATAAACGTTAATGATATCAATCAGTTAGTTTCCAATCTAAGAACGGCATGGATGGGTGGTTTTCATTTATTTGCCGATGTGGCGAAGTATGGTCGAACTTATAATAGACCTGTGGAACGTTCTGGGGACGGCAAACCCAGTGTAGGTTCGAACTCTCAATCTGTTAGTATCAACGAAAATGTTTTTCAGTCTTTTAACTCGTATGCTAAAGCGGTCCTGGGCAACAAATCAGTGGACATGTCGGGCAAATACGGTACAAGTAATGCTGGAGCAGAATCTGTGGGGGTGTCGGATTGTAACAAGGTATATAAGGAAGCGGGTAATGAAGCGGTGATGTCTATCTCGGTAGACGATTGTATTGATTTGGATGGTATGGAGCGTAGTATTCTTGCTAAAGTTAAAGATTTAAGTGTCATTTCAGAGCTTCTAAAACATATGTCTTCTGAGGGATTCGATGATGTTGGTCTTAGATATGTTGGGGGACGTTGGGTTTGGTTGGAATTCGACTCTATGGATCAAGTGGAAAGCGTCAAGACTTCAAAGGCGTTAAAAGAGATATTTTTGGAGTTCAAAGATGTTTCTCACGATTTTATTCCAGATGAAAGATGTGTTTGGATAGACCTGGTGGGTCTGCCATTGGCATCATGGGCTCCAGAGGTTTATAAGAAGTTGGGTGGTCGGTGGGGAAGCAGCGTGTTTACGGATATGGTAAGTGATGGACCAATGTCTCATGGGAAGGTTTGTGTCCTTACAGAGTCTTTACATCGTGTGATAGAGTCCTTTATAGTTTCATATCGTAATCGGACTTATCGTATTATCGCTACTGAGTTTGCATATTGGGCGCCCAATATTGAATCGATGGAGGTCAATTCCGAGTCTAATCCTCTGGAAAGGAAGGATGCAGAGGGTCTTAGTTTGGATGAAAGTTTGGAAAATGAGGAGCATTTGGATGTCGATAGTTGTGATTCAGATTCCCCTAAGAATGTTAACAATGATTCGGTGTCGCCTTCTAGTCGGGTTTTGCGAGAGGAGGATGTTCGTGGGGTGGAAAGTGATCTTGTGGACTCCTTTGAAGAAGGCGAGATTCGTGATGATTCGGTCTTGTATAATGATGGGTGTATTAAGGATTGCATGGAAAAGAATTTGGAAGATGATGCTGGTGAGATTCTTGGAGTTCATTCTCAGGGTGATTGTGGTAATGTTACCACTGATGATAATGAGGATGTTACGCCAGTTATTGTTCCTGAAAAAGACTCCATCATTGCGCCTCCATCTACACCCCCGGGTAATGATTTAAATATTGCTGCTGAGTCTGGTTCTTGGTGGATTGATTATATTGGTCCTCTAACTAGTGACGAGATAGATTCTGATAAACGATGGAGCTATAGAGACCCCAATGGAAATATACACGGGTTGTTCTCTCTCGCGCAACTACGTTCGTGGAAAGATTATTTTCCTAGCGATCTTCAGATTTGGAGTTATTATGACAACGTTAAAGAAGCTATTCTTCTTCATAATGCCTTATCGAGACAAACAAAGGATGCCGGTTAGATCGCTTTTTGGTATGATGCCTCGGGTGTTCGGTTTCGTTCATGGGAGTTAATTCAGTTGGCGCCATGGTGGGATACTTCTTATTCTAATAGCCTTTGGTTGTTTTGCGAGTTCGTTTCGTTAGTATTTTTCTGTTCCTTTTCGTTCTTTGTTTGTTGGATCGTTTTTGCGTGTATATCGTCTGCTAGTTTCTTTCTAGCATTTTTTAATAAAATTCCATTTGCCGTTCAAAAAAAAAAAGGAAGGGAAAAGTAAAAGATATGTTAGAAAGTAAAAGGAATTCTTGGTTCATAAATTTTTGAGAAAAAAAAATGAAAAGTAAGGTAATTAGGCTATGTTTATAGATGGCTTTCATCCAATCAGTTTAACTCATTATAATGATATATTAAATTGAAATAGGAGTATTCACAATGCTCTAAATTTTCAATGACTTAAAGAATTTATGGCGTTTAATGTGTAGCATATTTATTCATGAAAGCTTTTAGAAATGACTTGTAGTTTAACAAGTATTTGTGAAAAGTTTTGAAACAAGCATTTGGCACAATGCAAAAAACTATCTCAAAACACTTGTTAGAATAGTAAATTTTTTTTGGTTGCATGACCCATTGTGGATGCTTTAAGTACACATGTAAATAGTGATCTTATGTGATCGGTTCATTCAATGACTTTCAAGTCATACAACCAACCTTGCCACATGTCAATATATTATTGGGTATTCATATTCTCATTTATTTAGAATGTATTTTGTATGTCATAGATAAGGTAATAGATAATATACACAGTGAAGTGCAAAAATCATCAATGTGGTTTGCTAAAAAACCGTCTCACGACCATCGTCAATACTTCGCCTAGATTTCATCCCTCTTTTAGTAAATTGAGGCACCATACGTCCCTGAGGAGGAACGATACAATTTTTTTTATTAAGTACTAATGAAGGTCTAAAAGGAGGGTATTGTTGTCTTTTTGCTACCACATGTATGTATGGTGAACATTTACTTTAAAAAATATATTTTTAATTTTTTTTTAGTTTTTCTTTGTTTTTTTATTATTTTTTAAAAAGATTTTGTTACATTATTATTCGTCAAAAAATTTAAAAAAAGTTTACAAAATTTTAGAAAAAATTTCGCCCTTTTTTAAAATTTTGTTACGAAAAAAATTAAATTTTATTTAAAAGTTAATAAAAAATAAAAAAATTAAAACATTTTACTTTTTTCTTCGATTTTTTTTAAAATATAAAAAAATTAACTTTAAAAAAAAAATTAAACGGCTTTATACATTTTACGTTCTCTTACGAAAAAAATTAATTTTCCTTTAAATGTTAAAAAAGAAAATTTTAAAATTTAAAATTCTTTTAAAAAGTAAAAGGTACGAATAATAATTTTTGTCGCGAATAATAACGTAAAAATAATTTTTAAAAATTAAAAAGTACGAAAAAAATTTAATATTTTTTAAAAAATTAAGATTTAAAAAAGTGCGAATAATAATGTAAAAATATATTCTTTTAAAAAAATTTAAAAACAAAAAAAATTAAAAAAAAATTAAAGCAAAGGTTCACTATACATCCCTGTGGCAGCAAAAAGACAACAATGCCCTCCTTTTAGACCCTCGTTAGTACTTAATGGAAAAAAATTTGCATTGTTCGTCCTCAGGGATGTATGGTGCCTCAATTTACTAACAGAGGGATGAAATCTGGGCGAAGTATTGACGAAGGACGTGAGACGGTTTTTTGGCAAACCACACGGATGATTTTTGCACTTCCCTCTAATATATATTATATGTTAGGTTGGGTTAGGTTGGTCAATAAATGATAAAAAAATAAAATTGGTTGTATGTATTGATTGTATAAATGAAAGAATAAGAAAATAATATTTTCATAAAAGATTGAGTTGTGAATAAACATGGTCTTAGTACCTAATCTCATTTTGTTTTAAAGAGGTTGCGAACTCGCGCTTCGCGGTGGGTGCGTACTGTGTCGTTTTACAATTATTTGATGCTTGTGACCCACTAAATAACGATTTGCTATGTATATACGTGAAAAATAGCTAGACGGACTTAGTCAATCTTTAACGGGCCAAATAAAACTATGTTAAAGCCCACTCTAAAAAAACAAGCTATAGCCCAAGCGTGTGCCAAACCCAAGTGACCCGCGAGTACAAACCCAAACCCAGGCGTGAGCCCCGTTGCCTGTTAAATGTAATATATACTAATTAATTGTCTACTATTTATATAGAATTTAAAATTACGTAAGTTTATTATCACCCTTAATTAAAATTGTTATTAACACAACTTTTTGAAAATATTAAATAATTTTTGTGATTTTTGCAAAAATAAAAAATATAGCAAATGCACCTTTTTAAACTGTATATTTTTTATCCGGTGATAATAATTGTTGAATGGAGGTGGTATAAATTATGTTTTTATAAGTTTTTAGTTTGGATTAAACGAAAAATAACTTGTTCAAATTATATGTATGTGTTTTAATTGTTAATGTCGAATCTTTTAAAAAATATATTAATGTTTACACAACATATTTTAAATTTACTTTTCTTTTTCCTATCAGAAAAGAAAAATGACTTTTTAAGCAAGATTCATGCCATCTTACTTTCCACTTTATTTTCTTTTCTAAAAAAACTAAATAACACAAAAAAGTGAAAAACATTCTTTTTATTTACTTTCCTCTCAAATTTTAATTAAAGAAAGCAATGTTAAATGGATGTTTGGGTACGTAAGGGGTGGTTCAATTTACTTTTAGAAGCAGTTTGGTATATATGTTTTGATTTAAAGAATGTAATGAAACATTGAAGAATCTCTTTGTTAAAAACATGTGTCAATCAACAATCAACCTCACCATTTCCTCATCCTAATTAATCATGGTCCGTTTAGAAATAAAAATGACAAGTTTTAAAATTTTGATGGCGACCACTATATATTTTAATTTTGCTATCTCCTTTCTAACCTCATTATTAAACATTCTTTTTTTCTTTCATGATTTTCTATATTTACTTTATTTTCAATATACGCTTTTACTGTCAATATGTATCATTAATTTAATCCAAAAAATACTATTTGTGATTTTTTCTTATTAAACCAATCCTTTCAAAAACAAATAACATTTTAGTCATCATATATTTTTTCTCTCTTATTTTTTTAAACCATACAAAATCCATTCGATTTTAATCTCTTAACAAACCAAACGCACCCTTAACTCTTGTAGAACTTGGATATCATAACACTATGAAGATGGTTAGGAGGTTAGCCGATATTCTAGAGAGAAGATATTAGAGAGAAAAGTTTCTAGTGAGAGAAAGTGAATGCTTTATTAAAAAATGATCAACCACACCTTTCATGGATAGAAGAGGTATTATGTTCTTACAAAACGCGGCCTAAAAAGGCCTGTATAGGGCTTTACAGTGTGGTTAAACCCGGCCCAAACCGAAATGTCAAAATACATTTTACATTAAACTACCGCTACCATATACATAAAATACAACGGGTGTCCGATCCTTTTTCTTAAACAAAACAATCCCCCTCTAAGGGAGGTCTCCTAGAAAATACTAACTTAACCTCAGCAATCTTCTGATTGTTCTAGGATCCAGCTCGTAGACTTTTGATTCATCATTTGATATCATTGTACTTTTATGAATGAATCTTTGATCTTTAAATCTGACTTGTTCCTATCACTCGACTTGTGTGTGATTCTTGAGCTTCTTTGAGATCATCAACCAAAATGTAACCTCTAACCATCATCTGTCGTCTTTTTCCATGCTTTGTGCTTGTGACTATTGGACCGACATGCTCATACCTTTCTTGATCTTGAAAGCTTGAATATTCTTTGTTCTTGAAGTTCTTTAACTTTAACACTTGGTCACTTCAAGAAGGACGTGTAGTATCAGAGTAGTAAAAGATTTGAAACATTTACTTGAACTTTCATGATGTCTTAAGATGTATCGATCGAGTATGAGCATGTGGTTATGAATCTGACTTGTCTCCGGCTGCCAGCTGCCATCGTCAGGAATACCTGCAGGTTTACGTTAGTAGCAAACGAAAGAGTCTTTGTTCACTTTCGTTGAATATGGTTGTAATAACCATGGTTCCCTGTTATTCAGTATAAATACTGCTTGTGATCAGGTAGAATTCCAAAGAATCTCCTTGACAAGGTCTCGTAGCTGTACTAGCCGTTCTCAATACCGGAGCGTCTCAAAGCAGACAATACAGTATGCGTAAATCAGTGAGTTACTATCCCACCAATTGAAGAGAAAATTGATTTGAAAATCAATCGAGTGTGTCACTTGTAAAATTGTTTTGTAACACATCGAGAGTTTTAAGCGTTTATCAAAATTCATCAACCGTCAATTCATAAACTGGACTGAATCGATATCCAATGTCACAAGTTTGATCCATTTAGGATCTCACAAGTCACCTACCTAAAGCTTGTTTGATGTTGGCTCTAGCAGGATTTCCATCTTCACTGTGAATACTTAAGTATCACTCGGATGTTCTAGCAATACCACAAGGATAATGCGTAAGACTCTTAGAATATTTCTTGCTTTCACAGTGTGTGAAAGACAAGTATATTGGAATAGTGTCCTAATGAGATTTATGGATGATCTCTTAGCTCTAGACTCAATAGTGCATTTTGGTTTTAGTGATCGGAGGCTGGAGCTGACTGCCACCTTTTTAATATAAACTATCTCGGAGTAAGAAAGTCGATAGAGATGCGTGAATCTCTGTGAGAAATGAAACAAGAATCTTGATGACATCAAATAATGTCACTTTTATAGCATCATTTATCCCATGTAAATAACCCATTTTATATAATTATTGCAAAGAATTGTTACTTAATTGTTTGTAGTTGAGAATTGCAGTAATTATGGAGTACTCAGTGAAAGTTAACTAAAAGGCACGCATTCTGGAGCTTAAACGAAGACATTTGAAGATTACTGTTCTGACAACCAATACGCCGTATCCATCAAGGAAGATACGGTGTATCTGTGCTTGCACTTCACTAAAGACCACGAAGGAAACAAGATCCAATACGCCGTATCCAGGAATGATCAATACGTCATATTCAAGCCATACGGAAATAAAATATTCTAGAAGATATCAAACGTGGTCCCTACTCCAAGAAATCCCCAATACGCCATATCGAAGACCTTCGATACGCCGTATCGACCTTTTTCCAGACCTTATAAATAGAAAATTCAAAAACGAGTTTTAAGTGTGCTAAATCATATTCTCGATACCTAAACCATAAAAGTCTATTTTTAGAGGAGAAAAAGAGCAGAAGAGGTCGAGCAACGCAATCAATTCCATAGGAGACAACATGTAATTTCTTATACTCTTGTAATTGTTCAGTTTTTAGTATCATTCGTTAACTCGGTTAGTTTACCTTGGCTAAATCATTACTTTTGTATTAATTATGACGTTTGAAGGCTAATACCTTCGGGTATTATCCATTATTATGAAGATCTTAATGTTTGGTTTGTTTATCTTGATTTCTTAATTTATCATTGATTGCTTGTTTATGTATATCAATATACTTGTTTACGTGATTTTGTATGCGACCTATCATTCAACTGGATCTAGTGATACAGACCAAGCAATCTAGATGCCGGGATAGCTCTCCAGATAGTGATTTATACATCTAGACCAATAGGATCACAAATAATGACCTATCTTTGCCTTTAGATTGTGAGCTTAGTTGGACCAATAGGTGACCTCGGGATCAACGAGTACGTTCTTAATTAATTGGTAAAGACTTGGTTAGTAGACTACTAGTGTATGAATTGCCATTAAGCAGTAAGTAGGTAAAGTCTCTATGAGCTAGGGTTTAACAAGATCACCATTCCTTTAATCTCTAAGATAGATTATAATTAGCAAATAAGGATGCTTTATGCGGATGCATTTAGTTATGAGAGGATTCTACGTGTCTAGGTCTTAGGAAGAAGTACCGCCTAAGTATTAAGAATGATATGCCGCCTCGAGATAAGTAATCATTGCACTAAATAAACAAACCAACGTTCTAATTGGATTAATAATGGTTAATACAATTTTTTTATATTTGGCAAGACCGCTCTTTTATCTTCTGTTAATTTGCTTGCGTGTGTTTTTGTGTCTTGAATTGGTTTAGTCACCACAAAACCCGTGCCAGTCTCTCAGACTGAAAACCCCCCATATCTATTAGATTTAGGATTAACATAGGTTTAGCATAGATTAGACTAACTTAGATTAGAAAACCAAAATATTAATAAATTAAAAGTGTTTCTCGCTCTTAGTGATCGACACCCTACTTACCATGAAACTCTCATGAATCGGGTATACTGCCCGTGAAAGTGTTGTTTTAGGTAAAGTCGGCAAAATATAAATTTAAAACTTGAAAGAATAAATTACACCTACACGACGACCCAATCAAGTTTTTGGCACCGCTGCCAGAGAGTGAAAATTAATCTTAATTTTTATTTGATATTTTGGTTTTTAACATTAGATTAGATCTAACCCTTAGGATTAGTGTAATTTAGATTAGTGTATATTTTGTGTATATTTTGTATTGTTTTCTTGTATATTTGTTTAGTTTAGTTGTTTGATTAATTGTTTTTCATAATACACTATTCTGGTTGATAACTCGATACGGCATATCCATTTCCATTGGATACGGCGTATCCAACTTTCTTATCCAATACAGCGTATCCGTTCAAAAGATTAATACGGCGTATTCAGATCCATTGAATATGGCGTATTGATTATATGATACAATAATAGATTTAGTTTTTCGCATTTAATTTCCGTATATCTGTGTTTTCTTTTCTTGAGCCCATCCTACTAATTGTTTATCCTTTGTTTTAGGTAGTTCATGACAAGGAGTTCTACGAAGGAACTATTTACGCCTTTCAAAGAACCAGAACGAGAATTTCGATCTTCTAGGAAGCATTTCAAGACACTAAGTCTTGACGAATCGAGATCGCCTGATTTTGATCTATTTTCTGACCAAGAAGTATATTCGGAGGAGAAGTTGCGGAAATAATGGCGAAAACTATGGAACAATACATGAGCAAAACTCGAGCCGACCATGGATCGGGAGTTTCTAGGCCTAAGATCGAGGACAAGAATAATTTTCAGCTAAAAGGCCAATTTCTCAAGTAACTACGTACCAACACTTTCAACGGTTCGGATCATGAAGATGCGAACGAACATATTGAGAAAGTTCTTGAGATTGTGGATTTATTCCACATCCCTAATATAACTATAGATCAAGTGATGCTTAGAGCCTTCCCTATGTCCCTAACTGGAGCCGCAAGTCATTGGCTAAGAAACAAACCATCTGGTTTGATTACAACTTAGGAAGATCTGAAGATAAAGTTTTTAAGCAAATATTGCCCACCTGCTCGTACTGTAAAGAAAATGGAGGAGATCAACAACTTTCAGCAAGAACCGGATGAAAACCTTTATCAAGCTTGGGAGCGATTTAAAGAACTCTTGATGAAGTATCCTCAACACTATTTAACAGAGATGCAGGGAGTAGTCTTGTTCTATAATGGATTGGATGTTCCAACTCGACAAATTCTTGATTCAAGAGGTGTCATACCATCAAAGCCTGTTGCTGATGTGAAAGTAACCATCCAAGAAACGGCTGAATACTCTCAAAAATGGCACAATGGGACATCTAGGGACAGAAGTACTGAATCTTCTGACGGATTAGCAACCATACAAGCACAACTCAACAATCTTGGAAGAGAAATCAAGAAAGTGAATGAAAAAGTTTATGCTGCTCAAGTAGGATGTGAACAATGTAAATGTCCCCACCACACCAAAGATTGCCCACTCAAAGAAGAAGGGAAAACCCTTGAAGAAGACTACTATACGCATTTTGGTTCACCTTTTCAAGGAGGGGGATATAGAGCAAATGCTCCAGGATTCTACCAAAGGAATAATGTAAACCCTTCGTACCAAGAACGAAGGCAGTCTATGGAAGAAACCCTAAGCAAATTTATGGGGGAATCGGCAAAAAGACACGAGGAGAATTCCAATTTGGTCAAAGAGATATGAGCTTCAACGAATGCTGCCATAAGGAACCAAGGAGCATCAATTAAAACTTTGGAGATCCAAATAGGGCCAATGAGAAAGGTACTACAGGAAAAAGAATTTGGAAGTTTATCGAGCTTCACTGAAACTAACCCGAGAGACCATGTCAAGTCGATCTCGACTATTGTTGAAGCTGATGCAAGCTCGATACGCCGTATTGGATCACACTAATACGTCGTATCCACTGGACAGAACAATACACTAATGTACGAGACAAGACAAATGACAAAAGGGTGTGTAGGATCTTTAGGAGTAATTCCCAAAGCATTGCGAAGAAGATCAGCATCCAGATTAAACCACAGTTCATCCAGCTGGAAACTGTATATACCAGACTTGGTATCCATAGTCAGAGTGTTCCAAAATTGTTGAATGTAGATTGAGGGTACATCAGCTGAAGTAGTGAAAGCACCGAAGAAGTTGGTGTTCCGTAGGATATCCAATGAAATAAGAAAGATGGGATTCTTCTGCTTCCTTTGAATGTCCATAAGAAGATTGCTCTTTCTAATCGGCAAGAATGCCTTGACAGGAACTAATTGATTATCGGTTCTGGTAGGAGCCGGGACATTTCCTTCAACCATCTTATCTGCTTAAGAGTATCAACAAAGATAGACAATATGGCAGATATTTGATGTTAGATGAAATCATTAGCCTTGAGTTTGAATTAGCATGCCATGTTTGATTAAGTTTCTAGCATAATTCACATAGAGTTACTGAATATCTAATAATTCCAATAATAGGTTAATTGGGCCCGGATGGGAGTTAATAAGTCAATTGGGCCTTTAGATAGGGCCTGGCGGGGTTATTGAGCTTCATGGGCCAAAACTAAGAAGTTTGCCCCAAACCGCTGCAAAACAATTTACCAAACCGCTACGAATAGGTTTAGGTAAACCGCCGTGAAGCATTTGAACAAACCGCTGCGAAGCGGTTTAGTCAAACAGCTATGAAGTGGTTTGGGAAATCGCTGTGTAGTTTGATTATCAAACCGTTGTGATTAAAAAATAATTAATTATTAAAAATTAATACTTTATTAAACCGCTGTGACCAAACCGTTGTGAATATTTTATTGATATTTAATCAAACCGCTGCGGATTAGAAAAATTTTGAAATAGCGGTTTGAATATTTTAATATAAAAATAATAATTTTACCAAACCGCGATTCACCTGTTTGATTAAAATATTATTAAATCAAGCAAACCGCTACCTAAAATTAAGCAAACCGGTGAATAGAATTAAGCAAACCGCTGCTTAGAATATCATAAGCAAACCGATGCTTAGAATAATCTAAGCAAACCGCTGCTTTGAGCAGCAACCTTAAACATAATTTTCTAACATTTTGGTTAACTACAGACATGATTCAAGGCATCTAATTTCATCTTAATCTCCTAGCACTCAATTTTAACATCTTAATTCGTAACATTTCATCCAATTCGAGCACCAATTCTCATATTATGCCACAAAATCTTTTAAAACCTAAAGGGGACATGCACACTAGTTCTTAGACACTAAAATAGCCTCTTAACAACACACAAGAGCATTTAACCAGTTAACAACAACAATCAAACAGCTATTGACTATCTAAAGTCAAACTATATTCGAAAATCAACAATTCATGCATACAAGTGATTGGAGATCTCAAATAAGCATCAAAACATCATCATCTACCCCTAATGATCAAATCCTAGCAAAAAAACATCATAAACATACATAAGGATTTTGATCAAAAACGCATACAAAATTAATCATTTCACAGCAATATGTTTGATCTATTCAAAAATGGTTTTGAATGAGTGATTACTATCCTAAACCGCACCTATCCCACCATTCAATTACACATTCCAAACAATTATTGATTAAAAACTAAAATGAACTTAGTGATTGTATTCATTTTAATGTGTTTCGAATTGATTCCTTTAGCCTAAGGTATCATCTAACTGTATAGAAGGGAGTTTTAGTGTTACCTTAGCAAGAAAGTCAGAGAAAATCAAGAATCAAAGGATGGCGATTGAGGTGGCGGTTTGCCTGAGTATGTGTATGTATTATAGTTTGACTAAATTTGTGAAGGTTTGACCAGGAGGATCAAACCGTTGCCTATTTATACCCTTAGTTTCAAGATTGGCAGTTTTAGTCATTGGGCTTTCTAGCATCATTTATTTTTGGTTTTATGTATATCTAAGGTTAAATTAAATTTGATAAATGACACACTTAGTCCTTGTAGTTTAATAAAGCTAGGAAACAAGTAGCAAATTGCACATAAGTCCCTATATTTTCTAACTATTGACGACTTTGGTCCTTTGAGTTAAAATAAATTAACTCCCCTCAAATTATAACCCCTTTTAAATACAAAAACCTTTTCCGTTAATTGTGTGATGGTTAGAAACCCGTTTGATGAAATAAATTTAAAATCACTCTCCCCCTCAAACAATGACTCGTTTTCTATTTAAAGAGTTGTAGTCGTTGTTTGAGTGAAAAATTTATTGTAAAAGCACGAGCTGCTTCATTTTCAACAACACTTTTTCCATCGTGGTTAACACGAGTAATTTTGAAGAATCAATTAAGAAAAAATTGACTGGTTAAAAAAAAGACTTCTCTTCTTTAAGAAGAAATAACGCACTAAAATGTACATTACTCCTATGATGGATGGATATAAAGTAATCCATGCCCGAAAAAATTAATTACCCGTTGTCAGGAACAACTGTCTTTTTGGCGACATGCTTTCCTCAGATTTAAAAACAGGTTGCAGTCTGAAATAACTGCAAGCCATGAAGACATGTTTTAAAAGGTTTGAACTTCTGCTCGAACTTTATTTAAAGACCCGTGTCATTATTGAATGACATTTTAGGTCCGTAAATATTATCTATTTTCAGAAGACATATCTTGAAACTTTTTTTTTGGTATTCTCTATTTTTTATTTTTATGGTTTTTGTAGGTTTTATATTTTTGTATTTTTCTTTTTGGTTTTAAAATATGTACATAGGATACATGAAGACCTTCCTTTACTCATCCTCTTCTTCCTGAAGACATTTGAGAGTTTCCGGAGTCATACTCTTCATTCCAAGTCGCGGGAGAAGAAATTCGAACCGCTCTCTTGGTAATGATTTAGTAAATATATCCGCAAGTTGATAATTCTTCATCACAAAGTAGAGTTCAACTACGCCATTCTCCACTTGCTCTCTTATGAAATGGTGACGTATGTCGATGTGCTTTGATCGGGAGTGTTGGACATTGTTGCAACAGAGAGCGATAGCACTTTTGTTATCACAATACATAGGTATATTATTGAATGCAAAGCCGTAGTCCATTTACTGTGATCGCATCCAAAGTATTTGAGCACAACATCCAAACATGGTAATGTATTCAGCCTTTGTGGTTGAGATAGCAGTGCTTTTCTGCTTCTTTGATGACCAGCTCACCAATTTGTCTCCAAGAAACGGAGCACTTCCCGGCGTACTTCTGTGGGTATCCTAACAACCTGCATGATCTGCATCTGCATAGGCCGTTAGTGCCATAGCGGTCTCCTTCGGATACCAAAGACCCATGTTAATGGTTCCTCGGAGGTACCGAAAGACCCGCTTAATTGTTTCAAGGTGCTTTTTGGTAGGCCTAGACTGATACCTAGCACACATGGACATGACAAATACAAGGTCTGGTCTACTAGCAGTGAGGTACATTAATGAGCCGACCATGCCTCAAAACTGAGTATGGTCAACTGGAATCCATAAGGGGTCCTCATCCAGTTTTGATCGATCTACCATTGGTGTATCTTCAGGGTCATAAGTATCCATTCCATATTTTATTAAAATTTCAAGAGCATATTTTGATTGGTTAATAAAGATGCCTCTGGGACTTTGAGAAACTTATAATCCTAAAAAAAAATGACATTTGTCCCATCATTGACACCTAAAATTTTAAACTCGTCTCTTTTGAAAATAGGTAACAAACTTTTGGATCAGATGAGGCAAATATCTATGTAAATTTGAACGAGAAGAATATGTTTGCCTGTTTTTCGGGTGAATAACGTAGGATCAACTACACCCTTGGAGAACTTGTTCGCCAGAAGAAACCTTGATAAGGTGTTATATCACGCCCTTGGAGCCTGCTTTAGGCCATAAAAAGCCTTCTTCGGACGATAAACGTGTGTAAGATGATCTGGATTAACAAATCCCTCGGGTTGACTGACGTAGACTTCTTCCTTCAGCTCACCATTTAGAAATGCAGTCTTGACATCCAATCTGGTAGATGGTCATGTTCTTGCTGGCGGAATTTGCAATGAAAATTCGGATAGCCTCTATCCGTGCAACCGGTGCAAATGATTCCTCAAAATTGATACCTTCCTCCTAACGATATCCCTTGGCTACTAACCGTGCCTTGTTCTTTAAAACATCACCATACTCATCAAGCTTGACTTTGTAAATCCACTTGAGAGTGATTATCATTACACAGTCTGGTTTTGGAACTAACTCTTATACTTAAAGCCGATCAAATTTGTGAATTTCTTCTTGCATAGCTTCAAACTAGCCAGCTTCAGCCATGGCAGTCTTGAAATTATGGGTTCGACTTTTGAAAGTATAGAATTGTAAACGTACCACAAGGCATCGGTAGCTAACTATTTTCTGGTGGATACCGGATGAGAAGGATTACCAATAACATTATCCAGCGGGTGATCCTTAGACCATTTTCTGAGATGATTATGTGGTTGAATAACTTGATTGGATTCAGCTGAACTAACATCCCCTGATGATGACTCTGCAGAACTAGGTTCTGGAGCAAACACGTTTACAAAGGGATCGTTTTCAGCTTGAGTAAAAGGATTATCTTCGATAGTGGGTCCAGCTGCAATGCCTTAATGTAAGACAGGAGGTTGTACTTTTAAGGATGACAGTGAATAACTTATAGACGGTGCATCTTGATCAATTATTGTAGAAGAAGGTGTACCGGCAAAAACAACTGAAACTTAACTGCAAGAGCAGGAGGTACCGGTCTTTCAACACTAGGGGGTTCTAAGTATTCATCAAGCGTTGGGTGAAATAAAATCTCTAGATCTTTATTAGTTGGTGGTACATAAGGAGCTACAAGGACCAGATTAGGTATGAGCCCTGAACTGATTTGTCATGGCGTCAACAAAATAGGCTCGGGTCCTGTACTGATGTGCACAGGAGCCATTAGCTTAGACAGCTCATTGAATTATAGGTGAATTGTTTCCATGATTCGTCGGGTTCTCTTGTTGTAGATTCTATAACCCTTCCTATTGGGAGCATAACCAACGAAAATCCCAACATCTGATGTTGCTCTCAATTTTCCAAGATCTTCGCTGTAATTTGTAGGGTAACAAAGAGTACCAAAAATTTGGAGAAATTTAAGATCAGGTTTCTTATCATGCACAAGCTCATATAGGGTTTTGTTATGACGAGTATGAATTAGGGATCTGTTTTGGGTGTAACAAGCAGTAGCAACAGCTTCTGTCCATAGAAACATCAAAGCTTTTGAAAATATCAGCATTGTCCGTGTAGCTTCCACAAGAGTACAATTCCGTCTTTCGCCAATGCTGTTATGCTAAGAAGTTCTCAGAACAAATTTTTGGTGAAAGATGCCGACACTTGCATAGAATTCAGTCATTATCTGTCGGATGTATCTGATAGTTTTATTGAGACCAACTTGTATTTACTTTAGAAAGTTAATAACAAAATCTAGAGTTTCATCTTTTGATCTTAAAAACTCAACCCATGTAAATCTTGAATAATCATCAACGATGACCAAAATGTATTTCTTCCCATTAATACTCTGCTCTCTCATTGGTGCACACAAATCCATATGAAGGGTATGTAACACAACCATAATGGTGTTTTTAGATTTAGGTTTGTGGGTATACTTCTTTCTTTTTCCTAGTTGACAAGCAGAGCAAAGATGGTCTTTCTCAAACTTCAACCTTGGTAAGCCTCTTACCAGATCTTTTCGTGCAAGATCATTGATGGTACCAAAGTTCAAATGGTTTAACCGACGATGCCACAACCATGGTTAGTTCTTGGAGGCTTTTGATAATAAGCATATTAGAGAGGACTTAATCATGTCTTCAACAGAGATAGTATACAGATTTAAGCCATGAGAACCTTTAAGTAACTCCACACCATCTATATCTCGAACATAACACGAATGTTTTCTAAATGCAACTTCAAGATCTGAATCACAAAATTGACCTACAGAAAATAGATTGTGTCCAAGTCCTTCCACATAATATACCCTGGAGACCACACTATTACTAATTATGTAATCTCCATAACCCATAATAGCACCAAAATGATCATTCCCGAATCTAACTGTTCCGATGAACTTCTTCACGAAATTCTTGAGCTGTGAGCGATTCCCCGTCATATGTTTTGAGTAGCCTAAGTCCAAATTACCAAAGGATGTTCTGTACGACTTGCATTTGAAAACAGACGAAGATGGAGAGTTTAGTAATTTGGATCCCCAGTTTTTGTTGGGGTCCTATTGGTTAACATAAATAGTATTATATTTTACACGAACGTCAATTATTTGTGACGCAGCTATAGTGGGAATGCCAGTGGAAATTACCTTTTCCTATTTGTTTCTACGTTTGTATCTAGTTAATGGTGCATGAGTAGTGTTGCTAAATCTCTAAGTGATCACAATTTTACTAGAACTAAAGTGTTCAGGTTGCTTTAAAGGCACTACTTTAGATTTAGTAAACCTAGTTAAAGGGCACTGTTCTCCTAAAGTGAATTTCCTTCTAGTAGGCTTTCATTGATAACCAACATCAGCAAATAGTTTTTGTTGGGAATTATTCAATTCCCGGCTTAGTACCATTAGTGATAATATTTAGTACAACTAGTTATAGTTAGTACTGACAGTACAAAGTGTTAAGTACTGCTTAGTCAGTTAGTACTGTTAGAAGAAAATAGTTAGTACCGTTTAAGAGATATGTATGAGATATCATAGGAAAAGATATGTATTTTCTTTTACGCATTTTGTAAGTCTGTTAGGGTTTATCCTTGGTCTATAAAAGGAACCCTCATGGCATAGTTAGAGACATCAGTTCAATATACATCTCATATAATCATATCTCATAGTTAGTAATCTGTAATCCCTTTAACAGATTAATAGAAATTAAAGTTTAGTTTATTAATTGTTCTTCTTAATACTATTGTGTATATTCCACATATACAATTGGTATTCATAGTCATTGTTTCTATATAGTCAATATGTATTTATACAAGTTGGCTATTACCCTTAGCAGGCTGCACATATCTATTCAGTTTAGGACTCACAAGTGGTATCAGAGACTGTGAGAAACTCTGAGTAAGAAGAACAAAAACCAGTTATAAATCTCTATCTTACAAAACTAATCATGTCTGGTTCACAAGATGAAATTCCACCACCACCACCACCATCATCATCACAAACACCAACACAACAAACTCCTTATACTGTATCAACCATCAAACTTCCTATTCTCAAAAAGGGAGAATACGATATATGGGCTATGAAAATGGAACATTATTTTGCCCATACAGACTATCCAATCTGGGAAGTTATACAAAATAGGAATGGTCCTGTATCAATCACCACAGATACACAAGGTCAAATCAAGGTTCTGCCTCCAAGGACTGTAGAAGAGATCCTAGCCAGAGAAAGAGAAAGAAAAGCTAGGACCACTTTGCTTATGACTTTACCAGAAGATCATCTTGCTAAATTTCATAGGATGACTGATGCAAAAGAGATGTGGGATGCCATCAAATCCAGATTTGGTGGAAATGACGAATCAAAGAAGATGCAGAAGTATATTCTAAAGCAACAGTTTGAAGGTTTCTCTGTATCAAACCCAGAAGGACTGCATAAAGGGTATGACAGGTTCCAAAGTCTTCTGAGTCAATTAGAGACTCATGGGGCAGGTGTATCCACTGAGGATGCAAATCAAAAATTCCTTAGATCTCTACCTTCTGCCTGGTCTTAAGTTTCCTTAATCATGAGGACAAAGCCAGGAGTAGACAATCTCAGCTTTGATGATCTGTATAATAATCTAAGAGTCTTTGAGAATGATGTAAAAGGCTCTACTGCATCATCCTCTAGCACGCAAAATGTGGCATTTGTTTCTGAGAACACCAGCAGTACTAATGATGTTAGTACCGCTTATAGTGTTTCTAATACTTCTGGTTAAAACTCACAGTATGAAGAAAATTTATCAAACTCCTTACTTGCAAATTAATCCAGTTGCCCTCAATTGGATCATGAGGACTTAGAACAGCTTGATGAATTTGACTTAGAAGAAATGGACTTGAAATGGCAGGTGGCCATGATTTTAATGAGAATGAAAAAGTTCTACAAAAAGACTGGTAGAAAGCTATAATTTGATGCAAAGGAACCAGTTGGTTTTGATAAAACCAAAGTCGAGTGTTACATTGTCACAAGACAGGCCATTTTGCTAGAGAGTGTAGAATCAAGGGAAATCAAGATAGTAGGAGGAGACATGCTTGGAACTCTGACAATAAGGATGGGAGAAGATTTGATAAGCAGGAGGACTCAAAAGCATTGGTGACTATTGATGGAGAAGGTGTAGATTGGACTAGTCACTCAGAAGAAGAAGAAGATTATGCTTTGATGGCTTACAACAGCTCAGGATCAGACACAGAGGTAAATTCATGTTTGAATGAGTGTAAAGAGTCTTATGCTAAACTTAAAAAACTATATGATGCACAGAGAGAACAACTTAGTGATGCAAGCATAGTAATAAAGGCATATACTCAAGGTCTAAAGAAAGTTGAAACACAATTAGTTGCTCATCACAAGGTCAACTTTGGTATGAAGAAAAGATAAGGTTTATGAAAATAGACTTAGATGATAAAAAAATGTCCTAACATACCATAAGAAACTATTGGCAGAAGCTTAAAAAGAAAAAGAAGATTTAAAAGCTAAAGTAGAAAAATAGCACAACTCTTCTAAAAATCTTGGTAAACTGCTAAATACCCAAATGAGTACTAATGATAAATTTGGGCTTGGGTATGGGATCACAGATATGATGGCATTTTGAGTTATGAAAATGAAGTTTTACAAAGTGTTTTTATGAATAAGGAAAGTGAGTTAGAAAAACAACCTTTGTATGATAGGTTTGTTACAGCAGGAGGAATGCATGCTGTACCCCCACCCATGACAGGGAATTACATGCCATCTGGACCTGATGTAGAAATAGATTACTCTCAATTTACATATGGTCCAAAACAGTCTCAACCTAGTGAATCTGAAACCCAAACCAGTGACTTTGATACTTGTGAATCAGATAGTACTAGTGAAACACATGAATTCAACCTAATGAACCCAACTGTAAATGAACCCAAAGTAGTAATTCAACCTAAGGTTTGGTCTGATGCTCCTATCATTGAGGAGTATGAATCAGATAGTGAAGATGAACATGTGTCTCAACCTACAAAAGAACAGGAACAACCTAGTTTTGCTAGTACTAATAAGCAAGTAAAAACTCCTAGGGAAACTGTTAAGAATCAATTCACACATAGTAAAAATCCTACAGTTGACAAGAAAGGGTTGGGACATGGGTTTACTGCAAGAGCATGTTTTGTATGTGGAAGTCTTAGTCATCTAATTAGAGATTGTGATTTCCATGAAAAGAGGATGGCTAAACAAGCTGAGTTAAACAATAGCATGAGGAAAAAGTCTAGTCAAAGGGAGATTAGACCAATTTGGAACAATGTGCAATTAGTGAATCATAAAAACCAATTTGTTCCTACAGCAGTACTAACTAGAACTGGCAAAATTCCAGTTAATACTGCTAGAGCTAGCGGTACTAACAATGTTAGTACTGCTAGGCATAATTTTAACAGTCAGACAGTACTAACTAATGATGCCAGGAAAATTAGTACTGTTAAACCTGTTGTGAATAGAGTTAAACCAAAAACTGTTTTTCATAAAACTCATTCACCATTTTCAAGGCCTTTTATTAACACAACAGCACTTAGAACAAATTTTTCATATCAAAAGGTTAATACTGTTGAGGTAAATGCAGTTAGTGCTGTTGGGGGAAAAAGGGAAACTGCTGTTAAGCCCTCAGCAGGTTGTAATTGGAGACAAAAAGGATATTACTGGCAAAATATCTCCAAATACAATAGTGGATCAAGTCTTAGAAATTGTTTCACTTTCAAAGATCCACTAGGCAGACTCAAGCCTAAACAGGCTTGGGTCCCTAAGAGAATCTAATCTCTTTTATTTGATGTGCAGGATTATCCACACAGAGCTTTAAAGCACAAAGGGATTGTTGATAGTGGATGTTCCAAGCACATGACTGGAAACAAGG
The DNA here is from genome assembly GCA_026074375.1 of Tanacetum coccineum. Classification (NCBI taxonomy): domain Eukaryota; kingdom Viridiplantae; phylum Streptophyta; class Magnoliopsida; order Asterales; family Asteraceae; genus Tanacetum; species Tanacetum coccineum. The sequence continues at coordinate 47,465 of BQNB010016018.1, forward strand.
CCTACCTTGCTGAATATCAAGACTTTAATGGTGGCCCTGTTGCTTTTGGAGGAAGTAAAGGGTACATAACTGGTAAAGGTAAAATAAAAACAGGAAAGTTAGATTTTGAGGATGTGTGCTTTGTGAAAGAACTTCAGCATTTCAATCTCTTTTCTGTGTCACAGATATGTGACAAGAAGAACAAAGTTCTTTTCACTGACTCTGAATGTCTTGTTTTGTCTCCTGAATTTAAGTTACCTGATGAAAATCAAGTATTACTTAGAATCCCTAGACAAAACAATATGTACAGTTTCAATTTAGAGAACATTGTTCCTTCCAGAGGTTTAACTTGTTTAATTGCAAAGGCCATAATTGATGAATCTAACAAATGGCATAGGAGGTTGGGTCATGTTAACTTTAAAAACTTAAATAAACTTGTGAAGGGAAACCTTGTAAGAGGTTTACCTTCAAAGATTTTTCAAAATAACCACACTTGTGTTGCTTGTCATAAATGAAAACAACACAAGGCCTCCTGTAAGGCCAAATCAGTGAGCTCTATTAGTCACTCCTTACAGCTTCTTCATATGGATTTGTTTAGACCTACATCTGTAAGGAGTTTAAACCATAAGACTTATTACCTGGTTATCACTGATGATTTTAGCACATTTAGTTGGGTGTTCTTCTTAAGAACTAAGGATGAAACTAGTGGAATCCTTAAGGACTTTATAAGACAAATAGAGAACCAATTAAATCAAAAAGTTAAAACTATTAGATGTGATAATGGTACAAAATTTAAGAACAAGGATTTTATTGAATTCTGTAGGTCTAAAGAGATTAAGAGGGAATACAGTAATGCCAGAACTCCACAACAAAATGGAGTTGCTGAAAGAAAGAACAGGACCCTAATTGAGGCTACTAGAACTATGCTAGCAGATTCATTTTTACCTAACACTTTTTGGGCTGAAGCAGTTAGTACTGCTTGTTATGTTCTTAATAGGGTATTAGTGACCAAGCCTCATAATAAGACACCTTATGAACTTGTAACTGGTAAAATACCAATCATAAGCTACATAAGACCTTTTGGGTGCCATGTGACCATCTTGAATACCATTGACCATCTGGGCAAGTTTGATGGGAAATCAGATGAAGGGTTTTTAGTTGGGTATTCTCTACAAAGCAAGGCTTTTAGGGTATACAATTTAGAAACCAAGAGAGTTGAAGAAAACCTGCACATAACCTTTTTAGAAAATAAACCAAATGTTGCAGGAAAAGGACCAACTTGGCTGTTTGATCTTGATTATTTAACTGATTCAATGAATTATCAACCTGTGAGATCAGAGAATCAAGCTAACAAACATGCAGGTCCACAAGAAGCTAATCACAATGCAGGTACAAAAGATAATATTGATGCAGGTGATTCTGAAAAAGAAGATGAATCTGCTCAGGACTACTTTGTACTGCCAATATGGTCTTCTTATTCTTCAACAGTCAAGAGATCAACAGCAAAGGATGCAGGTGAAGCACCTAACAAACATCCTGATTTAAAGACAGATGAGAAGCCAATAAATAAGGAGGATAAAGTCTTTTTGGATGAAATTGAAAGACTTAAGAGGCAAGAAAAGGATGCTAATGATGCAGCTGAAGCTCTCAGGAAGGAGTTTGTAACACCCCCAAAATGGGTCGCAGCAGAATAAGGATCCGGGGCATGTTACGTCAAGATCAACAGCACAAGATATATATAATAACGACACAAAAAGTCATTTAAATTGATACATTAGATTTAATTATAAGGCATATTACAAAAGCATAAAGCTTTACTCGTTCCTTGTTTAATATTAAAAAAGACAACAATACATTTCCCAAAATATGATGCACGTAAATCTTTAAGTGTGCAATCCAAAATGTAATCCAATACATCCTTGGCACCTCGTGCATATTGACCTCCTGAAAACATTGCTTAAAACGTCAACAAAAATGTTGGTGAATTCATAGGTTTATGTATTTGAATTATGCAGGACCGCAAGACTTTCCCGTGATGTTACAACATATGCCAACAATCACAAAACCAGATTACTATTGCACTAAGCTCATGGACCTGATGCTTCAACTATATTTGCTATTTTAGCAGTTAGTTTGCCCGTACAGATGTTTAACCACAACATCTAAGTAAGACCTTGGTCAACGTTCGTCCCGGTGATAGCTAATCCCCAAACGGGGAGGTTAATCCCAATAGATCATTTATAACATCCGTGCTCACATAAGCAAATTAACAACTAAATATATGCAATTGATAGTTCTTGATTGTAACAACCCTCAAATTGAGTATGCAGGGGATGATTGAATATCGAAGGCGCTACCATTTTTGGGTCAATTAGCACAAGATCTGAGGAACGACTACTAAACGTGTCGTTTGAAAATGATACATTGATTACAATATACTTGTTTGTTACATAAGCTCATGGCTTCAACTATTTCACAAAAATAGATAAGATCCGGTTATAAACATTGTCCACAAAGTTGTAATAAAGACCCCAAATCTTAAGTGTTGACTCTTCGATTATTGACTCCCAATGTATTCATCGAACTCGTGCCTTATTGACCCTGAAAAACATGTTTAACGTCAAACATAAAGGTGGTGAATTCAATAGTCGGTTTTTGTAAATTCAATGTAGGACCGCAAGATTTCCAAGTGCATGATATAGCAACAATGCAAACATCATAAAAGTAATTCGTTTCCATAGCTCATGACACAGAAAGTAGACAGTATGAAATGCAATATAAATTTGCACATGTGTCGTGAATGATGTGCTACCCTTGCAACATCCAGATTCGACATGGGTATGCGTTCGTTCCAGTGATTAGCTAATCACCCGTTCGGGATCGTCATCCATTATAGATTCTATCCATAAACCATTTGCGCCCGCACAATGTAATTCCCAATCACATCTATGCAATTTCAGTCATGATCATGGACATAAAGGGGTTTGGTAACTTAGGCTAAAAACGTAATCATGGAATAAAATGTACACTTGAGTCCAGTTGTAAACAATGCATGTTATCACCCCAAGGAATGTAACTCATTTAAATTAATTGTAAATCATGGGGCTATGAACTCACCTTAGCCGGTGGTTCTTGAATTGATAACAAATATCCAAGTAAAGAGTGGATCACACCGTTAAGTTCACTATGTAAGTACGGTCAATTCTTAGTTTATCACGTTTAGCTAACGGATTATTGTATAACTAAAATCCCATTTTAAGTTTATATATACCGTGATCACTTGTGTGGTGACGCACAAGATTATTGTACTTATACTGTCGATGGTTCTCGAGAAACGTGAAATCATTATTAATAAATATACTTTATTTATTAATTTGTTATTAAACCCGTTCGATGTCCGAACATCTTAATGTTCGACCGACTTGTCAAGTGTTTCATCTATTTCACTTTGGTTCTAAAATACCCTTAAGTTTCTAATTATTTCACTTTTAGTCCCTAAGTTTACAAAAAAAAAAAATTAAAATAAAAGTTACACTTTATTATATTTTAAACCTTTTAGTTTTGGAAATGACGAAATTGGTCCTTTAAGTTTACGAAGAGATAGTTTAGGTTTTTATAGTCACACCTTCATCCCTAAGTTTCACAATGTTAAAAACAGTCCCTGTAGTTTTGTATTTCGAAAAGTGACAAGGTTAACCCCTTTATGTTTCGGAAATTGTATTATTAGTCCCTCGACTTGTGAAAATTCCGTTTTAATCCCAATTGAATCCCGACAAGTGGCATTTGGCTTTATTTAGTCAAAATAATCCGTATAAGCCGTTATGGCTTATGTATAAGCTCTAACGAGCTTATTATGGCTTAATGGGCCTTATCGGGCCCATTAAGGTCCAATAAGGTTTCTAAAGGTCCGAGATGGTTTTATTAAATCAAAAAGGGTCCAATAAGGTTAGCAGAGTCTGATAAGCTTAAAATAAGCTCGGGGAGCTTATTGGAGCTTATTTCGGGCTTATTGGGCTTTCGGGCCCAATAACTTAACCCGATAGGGGTGGTTAGAGTTTCTAGACTTTTCCTAGTGCTTTTCCAACTTGTATCAAGCCTAACGAACTGTTTTCTTTTCAGCTTATTCCGAATAAGCCAATAAGCAAATAATGTTTTCGTTTGGGTCGGTATTGGGCCTGTTAAGGCTTGTTAAGGGTCCCGAAGAACTTTGTTGGGCCCATTCGGGTCCATTAAGCTTATTTAGATCCAATAAGCACCTTGGAGGTCGGTTTGCTTATTTAGCTTATTCGATAAGCTAATAAGCAACTGTTGGGCCTATTGGGCCCGATAGAAACCCGGTAAGGGTTCTAGGGGTTGGGCCTTAATCCCCTTGGGTCCAATGACTTTCCTAGGATTTTTAGAAGGCTTCTTGGTTGCTTAAGCTCTCGAATAAGCTGTGGGAGCTTATTCGTGGTGTATAGCTTATTTCGTGGACTCGGTAATGGGCTAGAAGGCCCATTAAGGTTTGTCAGGTTTAACGACGCATGCCAAGTGGTCCATTAAGGTTCTTAGTTTCATTTTAAGCTCAATAAGCCGCGTAAGTTTAGAAATAAGCTGTTTAAGCTTATTATAGCTCATGGGCTCGCGTTGGGCTCGCAAATGGACTAGTGAGCCCATTAAGGGTTCGTTTGGTTCTAAAAGAATTACGAATGGTTTATCTAGGTCCTTAAGTCCACATTAAGCTTATTAAGCCGCGCAAGCTTACCAATAAGCTATTTAGGCTTATTATGGTTCATGGGCTCGTGTTGGGCTCTTGGTAATAAGCTACGAGTTCGTTAAGGGCCCGAATGGTTTATTAATGTGTTATACGGTCTCGTTAAATTTGTCTAGCACTAAAACAAACGCGTCTAGCATTTCCTAAGCGTGACCCGATTCATGCAAACGTTCGTTACGATTGAACATGTGTTCCCACACCCTCACGTTGTGATTTCCACGTTAGTTTACGTGTAGTTATTTATGCATGGTACCACACAAGGTGGTTTTGTGACATGAAAGCGTGCGTGAACCATGCATGGGTCGAACCATGCATGCTTCACGTACCCTTGAGTTTTAAACTCGAATCATAAGCGAAACTAGGATCAATTAATGATATATGAGTATGAATGACAACGTAGAGGACCTAGAATGACTTACAAATGTCCTAGTCTCCTTGATGGTAGCTTTAGACGTAAACCCGACTTGTTACACCCAAACGTGTATAACTTCAAGCTTCAAAGCTCGGTATACTCGACCCTTAGCTCGCGTACACGCCTTAACAACCTTGTACGTGACCTTTAAAGGTTCTCTTAAGTCCTTAGTGACCAAAGTGGGTCGTGTATGGTTCGGCTTTAGTGAATGACGATTGATTAGAGGGTAAAGTGATTGTTTTAGCTTTGAGAGAGTTTAAGGGTTTGTGAAAATGTATTATGTGAGTTAGGGAGTGATATTTATAGGTAAGAAATCTAGTTAACTTCCCTAGTTCACACCCAAACCGAAATCGTGCCCTAGAGAAGTGGTTTAGAGGACTTCTAGTTGATCACACATGGTTTTGAGTTAAACCACTAAGTACAAGTATTAATGAGAGGATTTGTACAAGATCCTTGCTTAGCTAGGAAATCTTATGGGTTTGTGACTTGGTTCTTGGTTACCCGCGACATCAAGAGAGAAAAACAAAGAGATGGTTATTATCCAAGGTGTAAGAGATCATTAGGGGACCATTAGGACATGTATTTAATAACTCATGGATGTACATGTACTTGTTAAAGATCATTAGAGAGATTTGCTAGCTAATGAATCCACATGGGACGATTTTTATGCAAGTTTACTTGCCCACATTCGGCATTAAAGGGATATAAACACAAGACTTGATTAAGTTTTGTGTTTAGGCTTTTAAAGTGGGTATTGGTTTGAGTCTAGGTAAGTCTAGGTATTTCCGGGGTGCGTCCAAATGTATTTTATCGCGAAACGTAACCCTTTTACACTAGACAAATTAAAAAATAAATACGCAAAGTACATAATTATTCTTCAATAATTATTCCTTACATGGTGATGTAACCCTAATTTATTTGTGATCGTTTACATTCAATGATTATTTCTAGTCTACTGCGTTTTTTATTAGCTTAAAAGGTAAATATTAAAAGTAAACGCGTATCCGACTAAAATAAATAGTGATCATTAATATAGTCGTACAATGACATGAAAATGAGAAATGTTACACTCAGGTCTAACTGTTTGCATTTCATACCCTTCTTCCTCATCATCTGAGTTCTAATCCTCAATGATAACACTATCTCTGTTAATCTTAGGATTAGACACAACTGACTCACTGACTGACTTAGGCTTTTCAGTATTTGCATCATTTGTTTTACCTGTAGCCTCACTTGTTTTAGTATTAAGCTCATTTATTTGTGACTCAATGATTTTATTCCTAATGGCATATTCATCTAACCCTGCAAATGATATGTCAGCTCTTGGGGTTAAGAAGTTCTCTGTTATGGGAGGGGGAACAGCTTTATACCCATCTGCTTTGGAAGACCTATCATTAGCTAGTGTGGACTCTTCATCACTAGATCTGTCATCAAAAACACTAAAACTATTCTCACTGTCAGTTTCATGATTGCTACTTAATTCATTCAATTATGTGCTATATCCTAAACCAGTTTTATCCCTAGCACTCATTTGACTGTTAAGTATTTCATCAAGATTCTTGGATGATTCTTCCCATTTTGCAATCTTATCTTTTAACTCATCTCTTTCTTTAACAACCTTCTCTAATTCTAGATTTAAATTGTTAATTTTTATTTCTCTACATTTAAGCTCATAGTTTTGAACCCAAGCCAATTCATTCTTTTCATGTCCAAGAATCCTAGCTTCTAGTGACTCTAAGGCTATCTCATAACCCCTGATTTCTAGTTTTGCTTTTTTATGTTTTTCTCTTTCAGTATCATAGTTC
>BQNB010016018.1:62109-72265 GCA_026074375.1 Tanacetum coccineum
AGGGTAGCTATGCAAGGTGTGGGGTGATAGAAGGGTGCGAATGGACAAGATGGTGGTAAGGTAGATTGCTTGGTTAACAAGGGTGCAAGGAGGTGATGGAGGTGCTTGTATGCTTTCTTAGTGACATGGTAGTGATGTCATAGATGTGCTTGAGGTGTTAGGGTGCTAGCTTAGGTGCAAATGGGTCAAAAATAAAAGAAAAAGGATGTCGGGTTAGTTTTGGTCTCGGGTTAGGGTTTTTGGTTTAAATTCGAATTAGGGTTAGGGTTTACGATAGCTTAAGGTTTAGGATTAAGATTAGGGTTTAGGATTAAGGTTTAGGGTTTAGGATTAAGGTTTAGGATCAAGGTTTAGGTTTAAAAATGAAATTAGGGTTTTAGGGTTTTATATTAGGGTTTAGGGTTTTAGATTAGGGGTTTAAGATGATTTAGGGTTTAGGTTTAAGGTTTAGAAGTTGTGCATTGAGTATTGTACCTTGTGCTAAAGTGGTGGTAAGAAATTAGAATGAATTTGGAGGGAAAATGAGTTAGTTTGAATTCGTGCTTCATGGATTTATACATTAAGCTTAAATGAGTTGTACATTGACTTGAAGGGAAATTATATTTCATATGTTGTGAATTTTACACTTGTACACATGTTTGAAGGCTTGCACATTCATTTTATATGAATACATTACATATAATTAGAGTTTTGATATAAACGTTAACGGATAAAGTCTATTTTGATATAACGTTGTAAATGGTACGTTAAATGGGTAATGTACTTGGTAAAAATGATATTAAGATATAGACTTGACATATTAGGATGTTTACATGATATAAACATAGATAGAATTGGCATAGGTAGGTTGCGTGAGCTCGTTTACTTTAGAGATGCAAGTTACGTTGCATAATGAGATAAAGCAAAAATTTCCCTGTAAAAAGGTGGTATATATAATAGATGGATATTACAGTGCATCTTATTTAATAGATGGATAATTACATTGATGAAAATTACGGGTTGTTATAATTATGCTGACAGAGATGAGATCAATGACTTATTAGAGAAGAGATAAAGATTGATTGGAGAACAATAATACTTACGAAGATAAGTATTAGTTATTTGTAAAGAAGATATGTATAACTTATTTGTTTAAAAGATTATGTTTGCTTATAGAAAAGATCATGATAACTTAGGAAAGTATTGTAAGCCTTGTAGGACTCCTTAGTGTATAAAAGGAGGTCCTAGGGCATAATGTTAGATACGGTTTTAGATATTCATAGCTTCAAGGTTTTGTAAACCCTAACACTATTAAGAGTGTTCATTTTATATTGAGGCTGAAAGTTTGGTAATCTGTTTTGTTATTGATTTTGTGTTGCTGTTTTATAAAGAATTCTTCTTAGTATCATAGACTAGATTCCGCATAGTCTTTGATATATTCAATCAAAGTTTCTACTATAGTAGCTTTGGATTTATCTAGGATTACTAATCCTTATCAAGCTAAGCAAGATCTATTCAAGTAGGATCAACAGTGAGTAGTATTCCTATATGCTTGTTAAGTAACTTGGTGAATAGTGAATTAAGTGTGGAATTTAATAAGTGGCTAGTGATTAATAATTTGCAAAAGTTATTTAGTTTATTATTTTATTTAGTTGAACGGGCAAAGTCGTAATGATTGAGTAGGAATTAAACTAGTAATTAATATCTCTATAAAAAATTGTTTTCAATATTAAGCCAACGTTTTGAGGAAACGATTTATTAGACGGATATTAATTCGTCATTAAGATCTAAAATTTCACACTTAAGAATCTATTCACTTTTACTTGACAAGCATATTTTTTTATATTCTTCATCTTATTAGCTTGCTTGTTATTTAGTATAATATAGTTTATCGATTTCATTGTTTTTATTTAGAAACCAAAAATTAAAAGATATTCAAGCATTAAATTGGAAACATTTTTGTGAATTTCAAATTCATCTCTCGTTGGGACACGACATCCGGAAGATAAACTATTACTTTTCCTAAAGTAATTTTTATCCGACGTGATTACTTATATATATTACTCGACTAGTCGTTATTGACGAATAAATACCCTCTCCACACATGGAGAGGGTGTTGGTTGGCTGTTTTTCTCATAATCTAAGTGTGTATTTTCTCTTTTACTTTCTCTCACTAGAAACTTCCTCCCAACCTCTTTCTCTCTCTAGATTTCTTTATAATTTTTGGTTTGTTATTGATTACTAAGTATTCTACAAATACTAAAGTATCTATTAATGAATCCTCAATCCCCGATGTTCCTTAGTCTCACTTATCCAATCAAGCCTCTACAAGTTCTCATCCTGCTCCTTAGGATAGATGGTCAAAAGACCAACACATTAAATTTGTGAACATCATTGGTAATCCTGGTGAGGGCATGCTTACAAAAAGCATGGCTGCCAAGCTTACAGCTGCCTCAGCTAGTGAATGTCTATTTGCTGATTTTTTTTATCTAAGATAGAACCTAAAAAGGTGTCTGAGGCACTAAAGCATCGAGGCTGGATTGATGCCATGCAAGAAGAACTGAATCAGTTCTATAGAAACAAAGTACAGACTCTTGTTCCTCAACCTTATGGAAAAATAGCCATAGGCTCCAAATAGGTATCAGGAAAAGAAGATGAGCATGGTTTTAAATAAAAATAAAAATAAAAAATTAAACAACCACTAAAACAAAGCAAGACTGGTTGCACAAGGTTATAGTTAGGAAGATGGAATTGACTATGATGAAACCTTTGCACCAGTGGTAAGGATGGAAGCCATCAGGATATTCCTTGCTTTTGCCACATATATGAACTTCAAAGTTTACCAAATAGATGTCAAAAGTGCCTCCCTGAATGGTAAATTAAAAGAAGAAGTTTATGTTAAACAAATTCTACAGACTTGTACGTAGAAAAACACCCCCCTTGAGTTCCTTGACTATGTCTGTAAGCTTGACAAAGCCCTCTAGGGACTAAAACAAGCACCAAAGGCATAGTATGAGACTCTCTCTACTTTTCTAATTCAAAATAAGTTTACCACGGGAAGAATAAATAACACATTGTTTATCTATAAATCAAAAGGGATGGTCTCCTTGTTCAGCTGTATGTAGATGGACATATATTTGAGCTCAAAATGTTATAAACTTGTAAATAGTTTGAGAAACAATGACAAAGAAATTTGAAATGAGTATGATGGGAGAACTCACCTACTTCCTTAGACTGCAAATCAAGCAGGATAACAAAGGAATCTCAATTTGTCAAGAACCGTACACTAGGAACTTACTCAAGAAATGTGAAATTTCTGATAGTTCCTCAGTGAAAACACCATTGTTCTACCATACAATTTAGTCCTGTTTCTTGCTGGCAAGCCAGTCAATAAGACCTCATATAGGGGAATGATTGGGTCACTAATGTACTTAACTGCAAAAATGCCTGATATCCAATTCTTCATAGTCCTATGTGTAAGATATCAGTCCAATCCAAAAGAATCACATCTAACTACTGTGAAAAGAATCCTCAGGTACATAAAAGGTACTCACCAACCTTGGTAATGTATTATCCAAAATGTTCAAGCTTTGATCTCAAAGGATACTCAGACTCAGACTATGCTGGTTGTAATATGGATAGAAAAAGCACCTCAGGTGCCTGTTAAATACTTGGTGGAAAATTGGTTTGTTGAAGTGCTAAGAAATAGCAGTCAATGGCTATGTCCTCGGCTGAGGCTGAATACGTTGATGTTGTTGGGTGTTGTGCAAGTATTCTATGGATGAAAAGTTAACAGTTGAATAAGAAAAGAGGTGGTTTATCTAAATCTGAAGTGATCAAGGAAGACACCAAAGAAGAAGTCAAGGATGAGGATAAAGATGAAGAAAGTACTAGAAAAAGAAAGCTAGGTACTAGGAAGAAGATGAAGTCAAGAAAAAGAAGATACATTCAACACACTTCTGAAGATGATAGTGACAAAGAAAATGATGATCTGAGGTTATATTTAACTATAGCTCAGGATGAAGATAAAGAAGTAGATTATGAGATTCTTGACAGAAAATATCCAATCATTGACTGGAAGACAGAGTGTTTTGGAACAAAACCACAACCTGATGAAGCTAAATCTATTGAAGAGATCAATTTGAATGTGGTAACAAGAAGTAATGGACAGCAAAGACACTTTAGTGTTTTAACATCAGTATTGTCCATATTTGATAGAGAAGATCTAAATGCTGTTTATCAACTGGTAATGAATAAATACCAAGATGAGATGCCTGAAGGTTTTGAAAGAGTTCTTTGGGGAGATTTAATGGTTTTGTTCAATCCTGATGAACAAGATGAGTTTTGGAGCTCACAGCATGAATGGAAAATAATCAGTTGGAAGTTGCACAATTCCTCAGGGGTACACACTTTAATGACCAATGAAGGAGTAGTCATACATATGCTAACAGAGAAGAAGTATCCTTTAAAGAAGGAAATACTGGTGCAAATGTTAAATTTAAGATTAGAGTCTGAAGAAGAAAGTACAATGGCATTGGAATTGATAAGATTTATCAAGAAGGTACTTGCTGACTTAGAATCTAAAGAACAAGACTGATGGAAGTGAGAAGGGATTGAGTGATGGCTAACCACCACACAACAAATGGTTATCAATTCACCATGCTTAACATGCAAAAGAATTGGCTAGTCCACAAGCAAACGGCTTGGGGTAAAGACTTCTCAAATCCGTTGATGGTTTACAATTTACCAAAAATTGTAAGGTAATCAACTCACCTTGCTTCTTGGTAAAGAGTTGGCTAGTCCGAGATCAAACAGTTCTTGGTAAAGACTAATCAAATCTGTTGATAGCTGATAGTTTGCTAAAAACTATATGGTTTATCAGTGCACCATGTTATTACAATGAAGCATTGGCTAGTCCAAACTCAAACGGTATTTGGTAAAGACTTCTCAAATCCGTTGATGGTTGACAGTTTACCAAAAACTGTATGGTATTTAACTCACCATATTCTTAGAATAAAGAGTTATCTATCCCAGAGCAAACGGCTACTGGTAAAGGAACATCAAATCCGTTAATGGCTGGTAGTTTGCCAAAAACTATAAAGCCAACTTAGTTGGATTGTAGGTATCAAGATGTTGCTTTGTGGCTGAAAAGATGTTGCTGAATTGCTGAAAAGTCAAGGATGCTGCTATAAAAGGATAGACTGTACAAGATTAAGAAATCATGAAGAATGTTTGGATACATCCTCTATGCAGTCAAAGAAGCTTAAAGAACAATCAAGCTCTTAAAGGAATGAAGAAACATGAAGTTAAAATAGTTTAACATTCATGTTTAAGGGAGGATTGTTAGGATTAATGTTTTATTAACTTAGTACCGACAGTACAATAGTTAGTACTGACAGTTATACTTAGTACCGACAGTACAAAGTGTTAGTACTGTTAGTTAGTTAGTACCGTTAGTAGTAAAATAGTTAGTACCGATAAGAAGATATTTAAAAGATATTTGTGAGATATTTGTCAGAAAGTCATGTAAGACTTTTAGGGTTATCCTTGATCTATAAAAGGATAACTATTGACATAGTTAGAATATATATGAAATAGACAATTACAAATCATACAACATATCATAGTTAGCAATCTGTATCTATCAAGAACATTATCAACAAAGTTGTTATTCTGTTAAATCATTATTCTTCTTAGTACTTGTGTTAAGATTCCGCATTAACATATTGTATTCAAGTCATTGTTTCTACATAGTCTGTTGTATTTATACATCCAGGCTATCATCCTTTATAGGCTGCAAAGATCCATTCAGTAAAAGGAACCACAGTTGCAATCGTTTTTATTTTTCGTATCTCGTACTATTTTTACTTTTTACGAAAAATGACTCCAAAACGTACCTTTTTAAATATCGAACTTTGATAATACCCGTATTTACAAATTGTGGCCACAAAATGACTGATGCAAAAGATATGTGGATTGCCATAAAATCCAGATTTGGTGGAAATGATGAATCCAAAAAGATGCAGAAGTACATCTTGAAGCAACAATTTGAAGGATTCACAGTATCCAACTCAGATGGAATTCACAAAGGATATGAGAGATTCCAAAGTCTACTCAGTCAGCTAGAGATTCATGGAGCAGGTGTATCTACTGAAGATGCAAATCAAAAGTTTTTAAGATCTCTACCTTCTGCTTGGTTACAAGTTTCCTTGATCATGAGGAACAAACCAGGAATGGACAGTCTTAGTTTTGATGACTTGTACAACAATCTAAGAGTCTTTGAAAATGATGTGAAAGGCTCTACTGCATCATCATCCAACTTGCAAAATATAGCATTCGTCTCTGAAAACACCAACAGTACTAATGAAGTTAGTACTGCTTATGGTGTGTCCCACTCTTCTGGTCATTGTTTAAAGCATGAACAACCATCAACATCATCATATTCCTTGCTTGCAAGTCAATCTAGTTGTCCTCAACTGGATCATGAGGACTTAGATCAGGTTGATGAATATGATCTCGAAGAAATGGACTTGAAATGGCAAGTGGCAATGATCTCCATGAGAATAAACAAGTTCCAAAAGAAAACTGGTAGAAAACTACAGTTTGATGCAAAAGAACCTGTTGGTTTTGATAAAACAAAAGTGGAATGCTTCAAATGCCACAAAACAGGGCATTTTGCAAGAGAGTGTAGAACGAAGGAAGAGAATAGAAGGAGAGATGGATGGAATACTGGGAATAGAGAAGGGAGAAGAACTAGCAATAGAGATGAAAGCATAACTGGAAAGAAAGAAGAATCTAGAGCATTAGTGACAGTTGATGGAGAATGTGTTGACTGGACAACTCATTCAGAAGATAATGATAACTATGCTTTCATGGCTAACAACAGCACAGGATCAACACTCAGGTACTTTCTTGTTCAAATGAGTGCAAAGATCTTATGCTGAACATTAAAAGACTGTATGAATTCAAAAAGAAGCAACTTAGTGATGGCTAGTGTTGAAATAAAAGCTATACTAAAGGTACTAAAGAAAGGTCGAAGCACACATCTAGTTGTCCATCAACAAAATCAACTGGGTATGAAACAAAAGACAATTTTATGAAAATAGATTTATAATGATAAAACCCAGATGCTTCGTAATATACCATAAGACATTGTTGGCTAAAGCTCACAAGGGAAAAAGATGATTTAGATGTAATAGTACACAAATGGAATCATTCTTCAAAAAATCTTGGTAAAATTGCAAATTATTCTATGAGTGCCAGAGATAAGTTTGGGCTTGGGTATGGTGATTATAGATATAGTGGGAATTTGAGCTATGAAAATGAAGTTTTTCAAAGTGTCTTTAGGTGCAATGCAAGTGATTATGAAAATCCACCTTTGCATAAAAGGTTCATTAAAACTTGTGAAATGCAAGCAGTTCCTCCACCCATGACAGGGAATTATCTGCCCTCTGGACCTGATATTGAAATAGATGACTCAAAATATACATATGGTCCAGAAAAGACTCAACCAAATGAACCTGACTCCCAAACTAATGAAGTTGATGCCTGTGACTCTAACATTAGTACAGAAACATCTGAATTAGTGTTTGAACCAGTTGTCAATGAATCACATGTAGAAGTTCAACCTAAGGTTTGGTCTGATGCTCCTATCATTGAGGAGTATGAATCAGATAGTGATGATGATGATGAGAATGTGTATGTAAAAATAGAAGATCTTGACACACCTAGTTTTGCTACCAAGCATGTAAAAACTCCTAGTGAAAATGTTAAGAATAGTTCAACACATAGTCAAAAACCTAAGGTTAACAACAAACAATTGGAGAAAGGGATTACTGAAAGAGCATGTTTTGTCTGTGGGAGTTTTAGTCATTTAATAAGAGATTGTGATTATCATGTAAAATTGGCTAAACAAGTTGAGCTACATAAACAAAATATGTCTAAGGGTAATGGTTCAAGGGAAAAGACCAACAAGAATTTGAGGAAACCCATATGGGACAATACTCAAAGAGTAAATAAACAACATCAGTTTGTCACTTTGGCAGTACAAACAAGAACTGGAAATAATCCAGTTAATACTGTTAAAGCTAGCGGTACTAACTATGTTAGTACTGCTAGACAAAATATTAACAAACAGACAGTACTAACAAGCACTGCTCTGAAAGTTAATACTGTTAAGCCCTCTGTGAATGATGTAAGACCACAAAATGCTTTTAACAAAACTCATTCACTATCCTCAAGGCCTTTAAAAGGAACAACAGTACTAAGAACAAAATTGACAAACCAAAAGATTTATATTGCTAAGGTAAAAGCAGTTAGTACTGTTGGGGAAAAATGGGTCATTGCTGTTAAGTCCTCAGCAAGTTGTAAATGGAGCAAACCTGGATACAACAATAGTATCCTCTCCAAATACAATGGTGGATCTAGCCTTAGAAATCATTCATCTTTAAAAGATCCACTAGGCAGACTCAAGCCCAAACAGGCTTGGGTCCCTAAGAGAGACTAAACTCTTTCTTTTGAATGTGCAGGAAAATCCACACAGAACTTTAAAGAATAAAGGAATAATTGATAGTGGATGTTCCAGGCACATGACAGGGAACAAGACTTACCTTGCTGACTATCAAGACATTAATGGTGGCCCTGTTGCCTTTGGAGGGAGTAGAGGATATATTACTGGGAAAGGTAAAATACAAACTGGTAAGTTAGATTTTGAGGATGTAAGCTTTGTGAAAGAACTTCAGCATTTCAATCTCTTTTCTGTGTCACAAATGTGTGACAAAATGAACAAGGTTCTGTTTACTGACACTGAATGTCTTATTTTGTCTCCAGACTTTAAGTTGCCTGATGAAAATCAAATATTACTTAAAGTTCCCAGACAAAACAATATGTACAGTTTCAATTTAGAGAACATTGTTCCTTTAGGAGGTTTGGCTTGTTTAATTGCAAAGGCTACAACTGATGAATCTAACTTATGGCATAGGAGGTTGGGTCATGTAAATTTCAAAAATTTAAATAGACTTGTGAAGGGAAACCTTGTAAGAGGTTTACCTACAAAGCTTTTTCAAAATGACCACACTTGTGTTGCTTGTCAGAAAGGAAAGCAACACAAAGCTTCTTGTAAGGCCAAGTTAGTTAGCTCTATTAGCCACACCCTACAACTTCTTCATATGGACTTGTTTGGACCTACATCTATACGGAGCATAAACCATAAGACCTATTGTTTGGTTATCACTGATGATTTTAGCAGATTTAGTTGGACATTTTTCTTAAGATCTAAGGATGAAACTAGTGCAATCCTTAAAGACTTTATAAGACAAATAGAAAACCAATTGAATCAAAAGGTTAAAACCATTAGATGTGATAATGGAACAGAATTCAAAAACAGGGATATTAATGAATTCTGTGGTTTAAAAGGGATCAAGAGGGAATATAGCAATGCCAGAACTCCACAACAAAATGGAGTTGCTGAGAGAAAGAACAGGACCCTTATTGAGGCAGCAAGAACCATGCTTGCAGATTCATTTTTACCTAACACTTTTTGGGCTGAAGCAGTAAGTACTGCTTGCTATGTTCTTAACAGGGTATTAGTGACCAAGCCTCATAATAAGACACCTTATGAACTTTTAACTGGTAAAACACCAATTATAAGTTATATAAGACCTTTTGGGTGCCATGTGACCATCTTGAATACCATAGACCACTTGGGCAAATTTGCTGGAAAATCTGATGAGGGATTTTTGGTTGGGTATTCTCTACAAAGCAAGGCTTTTAGAGTATACAATCTTGTAACCAAAAGAGTTGAAGAAAACCTGCACATAAAATTCTTAGAGAACAAACCCAATGTTGCAGGGAAAGGACCAAATTGGCTTTTTGACCTTGATTATTTGACTGATTCTATGAACTATCTTTCTGTTAGTTCAGAGAATCAAGCTAACATTCATGCAGGTCAACAAGCAACTAACCAAAATGAGGGTTCAAAAGACAAAATTGATTCAGGGAATTCTACAATAGAAGCTGAATCTGCTCAAGACTGTTTTGAAGTTCCTTACTGGCATTCGTATTCTTCCACAAACACCTCTTCTTCAAAATCCAAGAGAGGAAGAACAAGTCTTTCTGGATGATCTTGCAAGACTTCAAAGGCAAGAGAAAGAAGCAAATGAGGAAGCTGAAGCTCTCA
>BQNB010016019.1:0-15726 GCA_026074375.1 Tanacetum coccineum
ATCATACTCACTACTTTGACCTTGGAAATTTAGTGATAAAATCTATGGTGATTCTATCTCATTTTCACTCAAGTATCTTAGGCTGTTACAGCAAGCCAAAAGTCTTTAACATTGCAGCCTTCACCCCTTAAACAAATCTGACAATTACTAACGTAGGTAGCAATATCCTTTTCTACACGTGGCTACCAATACATTTCTCCAAGGTTATAATACGTCTTATCCGCCCCCGGATGTACCAAGCACTTTGATGCATGGGCCTCAACCATACACTTCCTACCAATAGAACCTAAATTCGATCCATAAAGTACAAACTCTCGTCTCCTTTTCTTTCCATCTGTTGCTCTAAACCATGTAGTTCTTCTGCGAGTACGTTCTCTTGCTTGAACACCTCACTTTGGGCTGCCAGTATCATTCCTCTTGCTCGTCTTGATTTCACTCTCTCCTTTCTACTCAACGCATCACCCACTACATTCGCTTTATTGGGGTATCACACAAATCATTCTTCAATGTCTAAAAAGCCTCTTCTTGTTCTACGCTCCACTCATACTTCTGATTCCTCTCAGTTAGGGAAGTAAGGGGGTTCAACAATCTAAAAAAAAATCGTGATGAACGTCGGTAGTAACCCGCCAATCCTAAGAATAATCATCCAATTCCTCACTGCCTCACTCTTACTCGGGTCCACGTGAATACATTATGGTTGACTACGTGACCAAGAAAATGCACTTCTTCCAACCAAACTCACACTTAGAAAACTTAGCATACAGCTTCTCCTTCCTCAGTGACTCCAACACTAACTTCAAATGAACTTCATGTGCCTTCTTTGAATTTGAGTAGGCCAGAATGTCATCAATGAATACGATGACAAACCTACCTAAGTACGGTTGGCAAACCAGGTTCAGATTAAAATCCTGATCTGGTTGAGAATACACTAAATATATATATAATATATATTAAAATATAAAATATATAAAGGAGTGTAAAAACAGCAGAGTCAATGATACCGAGAAGTAGTATAGAGTTTTCCCGGGTCGTAAATCCCCAACGAGGCTGGAATGGTAAATCGATACGAATGAATTGATGATTTGAATTGAGAAAGAAATGATTTTGATTTATAACTAGATAAACTAAAATAAATTAAAGAAAACTAAAATTATTCTACAGGAAACAAGCAGTGGAAAATGGGAATCTTAAATATGCTACGGGAAACAAAAATAGTTATAAGGATAAATCTCCCACACACCCCCTCACCCCCCCCCCCCCCCCCCCCCCCCGGGCAGCATAAATCCCCTCCACACCCCCCCCGGCCCCCCCCCACCATGACCAAATCCTAAGAAATCTACGGGGAACATAATTAGGCTAAAAATAAAAGACTTAAACTAGAAATAATTAAGAAACTATATAAAAACTAAATTAAAATGCAATATTGACTTCCGGAATCTATATTACAAAGCTAAAACTAAATAATAATAAAAATAAAGTCATCAAAATTAATTTTAAATTTTAATAAATCAAAAAATATTCTAACTTAAAAGAAAATGATCAGAAAAATTTCAAAAACGGGTTCGAAAAACGAACAAAACGGTTAAGATAACGAAAAAATGCGGGCTCGTAAACGGGCCGGAACTGAATTTTAAGCAAAAAATTACCCTACCTAAGTTTTTGTTATATTTTTCCTACAAAACTGTTGATTAAAGAAATATTTTTAAAAAGAAAAATATTTTTTTGTTAAGTTTTGTATTTTTTTTTGATTTTCTATTGATAAAAACTAATTAAAATTAAGGAAAATAGAAAAAGACAGAAAATAAAACTATAGAAAATCTGGAAAAAATTACAAATAAATAAAGAAAAAGTTGAGAAGTTCTAAAAAATGTGGAAAAGCCCTAAATTCACTGTAGCAAATTATAATAATTAAACTAATTAAAAACTAAACCTAAAACTTAATTAAATTAAATAAATTAACTAACTAATCTAACTGGCAAGGACTAACGATGAAAGACCAAAGGGACTAACGAGGCAAAGCAAGACTAACTTGGTGTGCTGAACAGGTGTTGGACTTTAAAAGAGTAAATTACAACAATTGGTCCTGAATTTGGACACCGATTGAAATGGAGGTCAAAAGGATTATAAATCCAATAGCCAAAAAAAGAAAGTTGTTCAGGGGGTTTAGCTCTAACATTTTAATATAAGGAGTTGTGTGTAAATAATAGTCTGAGATTAAGCCAGAACAATTGGGCGTATTTGTAGGATCAGTAGCCAAATAAGGCTTAAAAAGCTTATTGGCTTTTTGCTAAGCGAAAAGGCTCAATATATAAGCTGAAAGTGATGTTACTGGTATTTTACTACTACAGCTAGCTTATTATATACGTAAATGCAAGGGAATTAGCCCTAGCATTAAGCTTAAACTTGAATAAGATATACTTAACTTAATTCTATATAAGGCAGAGAGGGGATGTTTTGGACCTAAAATGTATAATTAGCTAAAGGCATGAACCGAACTACAACTATTTGGGAACGTAAAGATCTTGTAATAGGCTACCATAAAAAGTCTGAAATAACTAAATGCTTACACAATTTTAGCACACTTATAAGGGTGATTGAATCCTGGTGCTAGGCACCAGGGGAGGAAGGCAGTTAAATACAGGGCTTATTTGGGCTTATTAAAATAAGACCAATTATGGGGTTTATCCCAGAAAATTCCCCAAAGTTGTTGAGTGATGGCTAATGAGCCTTTCTCCAGAAATTGAAGGTCTAGTAAAATCTTAGCTGCTGAAATTGCAGCTTAAAGTTGGGGGTTTTTTAAATAAATGTAAAGTCCACACGTGGTCTTTTTTGGTCAATTAAGAAAGAACTGCAACAAGGCTTTTAAAAGACATCTTTTAATGGTTAAAAATGAGACTCACAAAAAGATGTTGCTAAAGCTTTTTGGCAGCTTAAGCTAAATCAAAGCTGATATTTATTTATAATAAATTAGGGCAAAAACTCGAATGTTAACTAAAATTCAAAGTTTTAATCTAAAGGTAGTGGTTTGTCTTTGATCATAATTGGTTCACCGAACATGCTGCCAAAGGTAGGCTGAGTGTTTGTGACCCATGATGCCTCAAAATTGACCCATTTTACACTTTTTCCAAACACCCCAGTAAATTTGTTAAAATATTCTTTTTTTTACTGATTAAACTTGAATTTAGTATAGTAAACTGTTATTAGGACTTGTAAATGTATTTAGCAACAGAATAAACAAAGGTTTCTTCACAAGGTTAACACGAATTCTAGAGTACGCAATTGGAAATTTAGAGAAATTTCAATATGGACTTTTAACTTGCATAACATTGCTTAAAACAGTAACAAATAACATAAAAACAAACTGTGAATGCTTAAATTACAATTTTAATTAAGAATTTTAATATAAAATAAGCTAAATTTTTGATAGTGTGGTTTCGGTTGTGCCTTCTTGCTGTTATTGAAGCTTCTCTTCTTTCTACTTTGTCGTTTCTATTGTGTGGAGTGAAGCTAAGCTTCCTATCCTAGCCCTTAGATTAAGTTGTGCTTCTTTAACATCAATACCAGCCATTTGATGGAGCTAGGGATATAGTGTGAGTTGCCAAGGTGGGCAACTTTTACAGTTAGTGGGATGTGGGTTTAGGTTTTGAATCGGTAAACGATGGGTTGGGTAAAAAGATTGGGAGGGGCTTCACATGTGTTGGTGGGGACTTTTTAGGTTTAGGCGTGTTCAAGAGTGAGCAGCGGACGAGCGGCTTATTGGCTACTGGTTATATAAACGTTTCATTTGCACAAGAAGAAACCATACATCGTTTCATCATCTTTGTCCTATTCCTTTTCTTTCTTTTATTTGGTTAGTTATAAGTAAGTTTATTAAACAAGGCAAAAACTGCACACTGCTGTATTAAAAGGAACAAAGATAAAGAAGGATTAGCTTGGAACAGATTGGTCCTTGGTTTTTAAATTGAGAAAATAACAATTTTGTAAATTACACAATTCATGTCCCTTTTGTTCTAAACCATTTTCTTTTATAACAATCAATTTTTATAAAAATGTACAATTTAAGTTCCCTAAGTTAATAAAAGGTATTTTGGGCTTTTGTGGGCTCTTGGTTATGGTATTGGTTTTGTTATTGGGGCTTTTCTCGTTAATCTGGGCTTTTTGTTATTGGGATTTTTAAGGGCCAAATAAGGTTTCTGTGATGGGTTCTTGTGGTAACAATCCCGCTGAGAGTGGCTTGTTCACAAGGCGCTCGGATCCCTGGCCAATTCAAAGTCTTCATAGTCCCTTTCCGTCTATTGCACACAACCATGGTGTTTTCATTGATTGAGGGACCTTTGGTCTTCACCAGGTCTTCATTTATTATAACTCTTGGGCTTTCCTGGCCAATCAGATGGGTTGAAGTTTGCAACAACCAGATAGTATTCTTTCAAGTACGCTACGGGATTTTGGACTGTTAATTTGTTGAGTTGACTTTGACTTTGACTTTTCTGGTCTTTGGCTTTGATTTGGCTTTGTCCTTCACAGCTTTTCCATTCCGAGTCCAGTTTTGTCGTTTTGGCTTTGTTTTTCGTCCTTTTCTTGGTTATCCGTTCCTGCACAATACATTTAGCAAAAAACAAGCGTTCTTTTGGCATTTTAGGCCGTTTATGGTTATGTTTCACGCTCGTTTTTAAGGTAAAAGGGTATGTGTATTTAAGAATCATACAAAAATCCCCATACTAAGGTATTGAGGTGGTCCTCACGCAATGCGTATGTAGTAAGCATTAACGAAAAACTAAGAATCTTAATTCTTCCCTCGACTAATAACTTTGAAAAGTAGCAAAGTGTTCGTCAAGGGAAACTAAACGCCAGGAAAGAATCAATAGCTTCGACAAATCCCGATTAACACCATTATTTTGTATGTACATTGACTACTCTAATTTTTTTTTTGAATTTTTTGAATGGTTTGTCTTTCTTATTTAATTCACAATGGGATCATAGAGTGAGAAACGTCCATAGAATGATCTACGGATGTCCTGACGGAAAATTTCATCGTCCCCGATTTTTCACTAGTATTAAGCCAAGCAATTAAACGAGATCATTGTCGATATAAGTTTAGGTGTAAAGCCCTCATACTTATGACTTGTGAACTTTTGAACTCCCGACATGGATAAATGATTACGTGTGTGTGCTTGATTTAACTCAACCATAGATCAACTTATTCTCATAGTCACAAAATGAATCGTGACTCAAAGCAACAATTTATTAAGACTTTGCAACTTGATTTTATAGAACTTCAAAATTATTATTTTTTTTTTTTTTTTTTTTTTTTTTTTTTTTTTTTTTTATCACAAGTTCTTAAAGCTAGGAATGCGTTGCTTAGTTTGAACACCTACCTAGGCCTCGCTCCCTAGTAGGATATCACAACCAACGTCCGGTGTTCTTAGTTTGAAAACCCACCCCGTTGCTAGCGTAGTGGGAAATCACATCAACACCTTCTTCCTAATATGGCTAAGGATTAGTGTCTTAGTTTGAACCCTCACCTAGACCTTTCTTCCAAGTGAGATATCACGACACACCAAGTCCCTAGAAGCAAAGATGTCTTAGTTTGAACCCCCACCTCGTGGTTAGCGGAGTGGGATATCACGACACATCATATAATCAAATGTATGCTTTATTGGCATCAAATCTTTTCAAAACTTTTGCTTTTAAAGAATCAAGTCACAAATTTGAAGCTTTTTCTGAAAACATCGATTGACTTAGCTGAATTAAATCGAACACGTATGATTAGGCGGATTAGAAGCTTATGGGAGAAAAAGAACACAAGTTATTCATATAAGTTTTTAGACGAATCTTGCTTGACACATAAACTTATATTTAACTCTATCATTTCTCGTTCTTCACTTAAGAATTCAAAGCAATAGAATTCGTGAAAGCTTTGGCCTAAAAGAACTAGCTAGGGCTCAACACGCCCGATCGAGTCAAAAATTTATTCTTACTCTACCCAAAAAGACAAAAACACTTATTCTATTTTTGAA
The DNA here is from genome assembly GCA_026074375.1 of Tanacetum coccineum. Taxonomy (NCBI): domain Eukaryota; kingdom Viridiplantae; phylum Streptophyta; class Magnoliopsida; order Asterales; family Asteraceae; genus Tanacetum; species Tanacetum coccineum. The sequence continues at coordinate 6,018 of BQNB010016019.1, forward strand.
AATTTTTAAATTTTTTCATTTTTTTGGTATTTTTGCAAAAATTTGGTGGTAAAACGGGATTGCGTGATAACAACGACTGCAGGCAAAAATCAAATCGAAGATTCCCCCCCCATACTAGAACTAAACATCGTCCTCGATGTTTCAAAGGGGTACCTACGTAAATCTAAGGCCGTTTATGAAGTGTGCCAAAAGATAAAACGTTAGTCGATTAGATTTGGATACTGAATTCCCAAAATGAAGCTGAGGATGTGAAGCTCGAGTTAAAAATGACAGAATCGAGAGCCTTCACAATCCGGGAATACCTGGACATACAAGCAATCCTGGACAGTTAACAACAAAAACACGGAACACGGGTAATGGAAACGGCAAGCCTTTTTCACACAAACACAAACAAGAAAACACTTATTTATTACTACTACTACGATAAGCATGGGGTGCCTCCCACGAAGCGCTTGTTTAGGGTCCCGACGCTTGACCCGTCCCCCGAATTTATTGGTCCATGGGGAACGTTTGGAGATCTGGGACAACCTCGGTTGGTATGTCCCCTCCAAAGTAATGTTTTATACGATGACCATTCACTTTAAAGTTGGGCCCGGAGTTTTGAGATAACTCGACGGTGCCATAAGGAAAAACTTGGACAATTGTGAATGGTCCAGACCAACGGGATTTTAATTTGCCCGAGAAAATCTTTAGTCTAGAGTTGAAGAGGAGAACACGATCACCAACGTTGAAAACGCGGTTTTTGATCTTAGCATCGTGTATCCTTTTGGTTTTCTCTTTATAGATCAAAGAGTTTTCGTAGGCCTGATCACGAAGTTCATTCAGTTCATTCAGTTGAACTTTCCTGTGATTACCCGCAGTTTGAATATCAAAATTTGTATGCTTGAGAGCCCAGTAGGCTTTATGTGCTACTAACAACGATTCGGATGATAACATGCCTTCCGTACACAAGCTTATATGGAGTACTAACCCGATGGTGTTTTGTAAACTGTGCGGAAGGCTAATAAAGCATCCTCTACTTGTCCGACCAGGAGTACGATTTTCTCCCCACGGTTCGCTCAAGAATATGATTTAAACACGATTTGACACCTCAAGATTGCCCACTTGTTGTGGTGATATGCGGTGGACGAGACAATGAGATACTCCATACTTAAGCATGAACCTTTGTAAATGGTCATTGCAAAAGTGAGTATCCGCAGATCACTTATATAGCTCGGGTGCACCCATCGAGAAGAAGAGAGTTTTCAAAAATTTACAAACAACTCGGGCATCATTGGTGGGGAGCGCTTTTGCTTCAACCCATTTTGACAAATAGTCAACAGCCACGAGTATGTACTTGTTCCATCTTGAAGACTGAAACGTCCACCATAAAATCAATGCCCCAGATGGTCAAAGATTTTCGCAAACTGGATGGAGTTTTTGTGGCATCTCATCAACCGTTGCGTAATTTTTCTTGACGTTGGACAAATGTCCACAATGGGTGACAAAGTCATGGGCATCCATGTCGATTGGTGGGCAATAGAATCCTGAATCAAAGATTTTTCTTGCTGTGTAGTTGGCACCATAGTGTCCCCCAGTAGGTCCACTGTGGCAAGCTTTGAGAATGTCTAAAGCTTCTTGCCCAGAAACACAACGTCTTATCACCTGATCAGCACAGATCTTAAACAGGAAAGGATCATCCCAGAAATAGTGTTTGACATCCTTGAAGAATTTATTTTTTTGTTGGGATGTCATTCCCTTAATCACGAATTTCCCCGCATGATAGTTTGCAAAATCTGCAAACCATGGGGTACTTTGATCTTGAAGAGCAATCGAACCAAGAGTCTCGAGAGGAAATGCTTCATTGATTTCTTTGTTCTCGAGTTTGTCTTGATGTGGATTTTCAAGTCTGGACAGATGATCGGCGGCGAGATTCTCAGCTCCTTTTTTGTCTCGAATTTCAATATCAAATTCTTGGAGCAATAAGATCCACCGCATGAGTCTTGCCTTAGCATCCTTTTTGGCAAAGAGATACTTGATGGCAGAATGATCAGTATACACTATGCTTTTTGACAAACAAGATATACCGAAATTTCTCAAGGCATACACTACAGCAAGTAACTCTTTTTTCAGTAGTTAGTGTAATGAGTTTTGAGCCTACGATCATTAGTCTTGCTAGCATAGTGTATAGGTTGAAAATGCTTGTTTTTTCTTTGCCCGAGGACTGCCCCAATTGCGAAGTCGCTAGCATCGCACATCAGTTCAAAAGGCAAGTCCCAGTCGGGAGCAATTAAGATCGGAGCCTCAGTCAATCTTCTTTTGAGTGTGTTAAAGGAACGACACACTCTTGCAGAAAGACAAACTGGAGTCTTCTTTTTCAAGCAAATAGCAGGACGGCAATTTACGAGAAGTCTGAATGAAATCGCCGGTAAAAACCGCGTCCCAGGAAACTACGGACACCTTTACAGAAGTCGATGAGGAAGTTTTAAGCTATTACTTCGACTTTAGCTCTATCAACCTCAAGTCCAGACTTAGAAATTTTATTTCCGAGAACAATGCCTTCCTTTACCATAAAATGGCTCTTCTTCCCCAGTTTAAAGATAAATTGGTGTCTTCACACCGCTTCAACATCTTTTCTAAATGGTTTAGGCACGTAGAAAAAGAGTCCCCAAAAACTGAAAAGTCATCCATGAATACTTCCATCGTTTTTTCAATCATATCGTGGAAGATTGCCATCATACATCTTTGAATGGACAGGAGCATTGCATCGACCCAAAAGGGCATGGCGACATAAGCAAAAGTTCGTATGGGGCATGTGAAGGTTCTTTTCTTGGATCTTTTGGACAATTGGGATCTGAAAGTAACCGAGAAGCCCATCGAGGAACCAGTAGTATTCGTTACCTGCAAGTCCTCTCGAGCATTTTGTCCATGAATTGTTAATGGGAAGTGGTCCTTTCCGGGTGGCTTCATCAGTTTTTTGTAATCAATACATACTCGCATCCCGTGACCAATCGAGTAGGAACAGCTCATTCTCTTCATTGTGATGACAAAGTCCATAACTCCTTTTTTAGGTACACAGTGTAACCAGGGCTCACCCAATGGGGGCTGTCATGAGATGGGGGTAATTAATCCAGCGTCAAGGAGTTTTCAAACCTCCATTTAATAACATCGTGGATTTTTTCGGTTACCTTCTCTGGCTTTGCACAGATGGTTCATAGTCCCTTTCCAATTAGAATTTTGTAGTACAAAAATCCGGTCTAACACCTTTATATCGGAGAGTTTCCAAGCGATGGCTCGCTTGTAGGACTGAGAACCTTCAGAATAGTCTGCCTATTCCAATTTTAAGTCTTTAGCAATTATGACAGGCAACTTGTCGTCACCTTCCAAAAATGCGTACTCAAGATGGGGTGGCAGTTCCTTGAGTTCAACCTCGGGAGGTTCATTAACGGAAGATTCAACGGCTTTAGCTTCACAGAGTTTGAGTTCTTTCCTACCTCCAGGCATATATTGTTCATGATTTGGGAGGGGGGGTGGTGGTTCACTGTTCAAAATTGCTTCTAGAATCAGGATGTCCCCCTCAGGATCCTGGTAAGTAGGATCAACTTCAGATGAAGTTGGATCATCTTCCAGAGCAAGAAACGAATCTGCTTCTTCCATTAAAAGAAAATCACTGTCCCCGAAAGGAGTGAGATTTGATAAGAAGTATAATTAACAATAGGCTCAAATATGGAGATGGATTGCCAACTCAAGCGATCACGTTTGAAAATCATAGGACCTCTTGAGAATAACTCATCACAACCATTTCGATGACGTCGATTTTGTTGCCGATATGGTCTAATCAGCTTGTATTTTGAAGTCTGGTCCAGGTTGAATGTGATGGCTTCCTTGCCAACACGAAGGGTAATCTCTCCTCCATAAACATCTATCAAAGCATGACTTGTTTTTAAAAACATCACGCCCGAAGAATAAAGGGGACCGGGGTCTGGTTAAATCAAACAACTACGAAGTCATCTGGAAAATTGAAACTTTCACCACCATTAGACGGACGTCTTTAGCAATAATACAATCCGAGATTGGTTCAGTGATTGAACGATCTGCTAGCTCTAACGTCATGCAAGTTGGGGTTAGTTCAGGAAGAGCGAGATCTTTCCAGACAGAATAAGGCATGAGATTAATGCTCGCACCAAGATCGGCCAATGCGTTGCATGTAGTAATCCCCGTAAATTCGCATGGAATCAGAAATCGGCCAGGGTCTCCAAGTTTCTTTGGTAACTTGTTGAGGATGACCGCTGAACAGTTCTCATTCAAAGGAGTCCTTGCCAATTCGCTCAATTTTTCCTTGTTTCCATCAAGGTTTTTAAGTCGAAGCAAATTCAGCATGAGCACAGGCATCGGTAAAGCTAATCTCGAAACTTAAAATCTCTAAAAATTTCATAAAATTTCTCGATTGATCGTTCGCTTTCGAAACTCAAATCTCTAAAGATTTCATAGAATTTCTCGATTTGGTCGTTAGCTTTTTCCTTGCGCCTTTCATCATTTCTTCTTGATGGAAATGGAATTGATGCTTTAGGAATTGGAGTAACAACAGGAGCAACAACAGGAGCAACATTGGGCTCAGGATTTGGATTACGAGACTGAATTTGAACAACAGGAGGTTGGACGTCTTCGGTGCTTCCGTTATTAGCAGGAGGCATCGTGTCCTTTGTCACCTCGGCATCATGATTAACTGCTTTCGGTCCTTGGATGGTAACACCACTTCGGGTAGTGATACCTTTTAAATCTTCCTTTGGGTTGGTAACAGTGTTACCAGGAAGAGTTCCAGAACCGGAAGTAGAAGCTGTATTAGCAGTAACAAATTTTGAAAGCATGTCAGTCAAATTTGCCATTTGGGATTGCAGGTTTTGACCTTGGTTTTGCATGTTTCTCAACACTGCATCATTGGCTGTGACATATCTTTCAAAATCTGTTTTTGACACACCGTGTGTCTGAGGAGCAGGTCCTTGATGAGCTACTGGTTGATTAACTACTGGTTGATGAACCGGAGGTCGATAAATCTGACCTTGGTTGAAATTGTTTCCTCTGTTTTGATTGAAGTTATTTCCTCGATTGAAATTGTTTTGACTATTTGCATGAGGATTTTGAACTGGAGGAAAACCAGGAGGTCGAATTTGATTTGAGACCATCGGAGGTCGATAACCAGAATTAGCTTGGTTGAAATTGGCCGCAGCGGCCTGGGACACATACTCTTGGATATTGTCATGGTAAATGTTGCTATTAGTGGCTGGACAGTTTTGATAAGAATGACCTCCCCCACAAGTTACACAACTTTGTTCAACCGCTTTTACGGGGGCGGAAGCTGGGGTTTGGTTCTTTCTATCGAGAATTAATGCCCGAACCATGTCTTTGAGTTCAGCAACATCAGATGAGACTGCTTGGGTGGAAGAGCTTGTACTCATTTTAGCTACAACAGCTTTGTTTCTTGACTGACGTACCTTAGACTTGCTCTCGATAATTTTTAAACATTCTCGAGGCATTTTGTCTAAGAAGTTACCACCGGCAGCTGAGTTCAATGAATCTTGATCATTTGAGTTTAGGGCATTATAGAATGTATCGAGTTGATGCAATTCTGAAAACCCATGATGAGGGCATCCCCTTAAAAGATCATTGAAACGATCCCAAGCCTCATAAAATCGACTCATCAAATTTTGCTGAAATCTCGGATTTCATTTCTGAGATTTGTCATTTTAGAGGGAGGGAAGAATTTGTTAATAAATTTCGAAACAAGATCATCCCATGTTTCAATCGACCGAGGGGGTTCTTTTTCTAGCCATATCCGGGCTGCCCCTTCGAGAGAAAACGGGAAAAGCATAAGTTTAACCGACGTATTTGGTACGTTCGGAATCTTCATTGTAGAAGTGATCTTGTTGAAATAACGGATGTGAGCATGTGGGTCTTCTTTATCATTTCCAAAAAATTGCTTGTTTTGGACAAGATTAAGAAGACCATGCTTGATCTCAAAGTTATTCGCGGTGATTTCCGGAATAACTATCGCATCCTCGTAACCCTCGGTGGGTGCTTCGAGCAATTGCGCCATAGTACGATTATCAGCCATCGTAACTATGGGAGGATTATCAGGTTTCTCAAGATTAGATGATTCAACAGAAGTTTGTCGAACTTGTGGTTGTCGACGTCTACGGGCTTGAGAACGAGTGCGCATGCACAAAATAGAAATATAAAAAGAAAATTTACACTAATTTTTTTGGTTTTTCAAAGATTTATTCACAATTGATTTTAACGGACAATGAGATAAGACAACTTAAACCAAATAATCTACTTACTTCACGGTAACTCTCAAAAAGATAAACTCACAGGTGAGCGGAGGAGTAGGAATAGCGCGAAGCTTATTTCTCCTTTCGGGTCGTAGTTCCTAGGAACAACCCTCCTTATACCCACTTTATAGTTTGTTTAACTTTTCAAGGTGAGCCGTACGTCGTAAGAGACACAAAAGGCAAGTTTTTAAATCTTTTGTTCGAGTTGGGAACCAACAAGTTCACCGGAAGTTATTATGATAATACCTCAGTTGAGAATATTATATTTTGGTATTTTACCAATTTGTGAATTTTTATTTTCTTTTTTATGGACAATGTTTTTATGTTTTTGGTTTTTTCTTTTGGTTTTTATCTGATAATTATACTAAAAGAAATGAAAAATATTTTTGTACTTTTTTATATTTTTATAATAAAAGAAAATATTCACAGTTTCAAACACAATTTGTCAAACGTAACGATAAATCGTCTACAGCCTCCCCGCAGCGCGCCAAAGAATTGATTCGTCCAACTATACCTTAAAATAAAAATATATTATAAAAAAATATAAAATATTAGATAAGAATAGTCAAAAAGCAGTATCAATAAAACCGAGAATTGTAAGAAGTGTTCCCGGTCCGTTTATCCCCACAACGAGGCAGGTACTGGAAATCGATACATTCGAAGATTTGATTTGAATGAAGGAAAGATTTTGGAGCTGAAAAAGTCAAATTAAACAATAACAAACTAAAACGTTTAAGAAAAACCTAGAAATTACGAAATTAAACTGAAAAACGGAAGCACGAATCCCGAACAAAGGGGGAAAAACCTAAATTCTTTAAAAATAACCCTACGGAGAATTTTTCACTTCTAAACTACTCTACGGGACAAATAACGAAGAATGAAAAAGACTAGACCGAAAACGGAGTTCGTTTGACCCAAAAACGAGTCAAGACAAAATCCCGCACCCGGACCGTTCTTTAAAAAGTAAAAAGTTGTAAAAATGACCCTACGAAAATTTTTATATTTTTCCTACAAACTATATGATAAAAGAAAATTTTCTAAAAAAAACAAAATATTTTTTTGATAATTTTTGTATTTTTTATGAATTAAATAAACTTTTAACGAAATTAAATTATAAAAAATATCAAATGACTTCGAAAAATTCTGAAAAATTTACAAAAAATACTAGACACTATGACTATTCTACGAAAAATAAGAAACACGAAATTGGCTTAAGGAATAAGCCCGAATAAGCTGTTTTCAGCTTATAAGCTTAAAAGCTCAAAACCCCTTTAAATAACTAAGCCCTTGAGTCTTTAACGAAAAAGACCCAAGGGCGCAGTGGTAGAGTGTGTGTGTAAAAGGGGGACTGTATCGCTTGGTCCCGGGTTCGAGTCTTGCTCACCCGGGCCAAGTGTCTTTCCCTTTTTTTTCGAAAACTCAAAGAAGCAAAGTTGTTAAGCTCGTGGGGCTTAACAACTTTGTCTTCTACAACTTTTTCTGAAAAGCACTAAATAAGCTTACAAATAAGCTTAAAGTGGACATAATAGCTTAAATGGCTTAAAAGCTAAAAATGCTAAGTCTTTTTTGAACACTTGGACTTGTGTGGTCGAAATAAGCTCAAACTTGGACAAAAAGCTAAAAGGAGCTTATCTTAACCTAGATAAGCTCTAAAAAGCTTGAAAGCTCACACTAAATAAGCTGTTGGAAAGGGCTTAATTGACAGAAATCAAAGCAAGCTTAAAAACTAAGAGCTTCTATTTTCAATACAAAATAAGCTATGAAAATGGCAAATAAGCATGCACAACTGACTACACTACCAAAATAAGCTACTAGGAAACAAATTTAAGCAATGGGGTAAGCTCAATAAGCCAAGAAGTGGCTTAAAACCCACAACAGTACTAACTTGGAGGTTAGTACTGTTGGTGTAAATATGGGCTTAAAAAGCTCATAAAGCACAAGGAAATGGGAGCAAGCTTAACACAGCTTATTAAACAACCAACATAAGCTAGAAGGAACACAATTGAGCTTATGAAATAAGCTGAATAAGCAAGAGAAGAAAAATAAGCAATCCTACACTATTTGAGCAAAAACAGTTCAAAAGGCATGTTTGGCTTTAAAAATAAGCTAACAAATAAGCTCACCAAGGTTTGAAACTTAGAGGGTTTAATTAGTAGCTTATAAGCTCTTGAAATAAGCAAAAAAACTTAGGCTTAAGTGGACTTAAAGGGCAAGCAATAAGAGCTTGAAATCTCCCCTTTGCACCAGGGGAGATTAAAGCTTAACTCAAGGGCTTATTTGACAGCTTCTAAAAAGCTGTCAAATAAGCTCTAAACAAAAAATTAAGCTAAAACAATGAGTGCCTACGTATGGACCATGCACCAAATTTTAGCTTTTAAAAACCATAAAAACTTGCTGATTTTTTAAGGTGAATAAGGCTTAAAGTCTTTTTTAAATCTGTTATAAGAAAGACTTGGGTGTTTTTGACTTAACAAGTCAAAAGACCCAAGGTGTTTGCAGCCCTTTTTTTAACACCACAAAACACACCTTTTTGACACTTAAACTCACACTCACAAGTGCTTATTCAAATAAGCACTTGTGGCCCTTTTAAAAATCTAACAGTTTCAAAAAAGGTTTATAAACCTTTGAAAAAACAATTTTGAACCTTTAAAACTTTTGAAAACAGTTTAAATAAGCTTAAAAGATTAAGCTAAATCTATTTTGATGACCTCAACCCAAAGACATAACCATTTTGACCCGTTTTCCTCTTAACCCAAACACCACTTTAAGTTTAACTGTCAACACTAAAATGAGCTCAAAATCTATTTTTAAGCTAAAACTCCTAAAACCTTTTATCTACTTTTACTTAATCTAACCTAATAAAGCTATTTTAAAACTAAAACTTGCAGCTTGTTAATGGAAATAAGCCACTTTCTCTCTTAGCTTATTACACTAATATTGACAGTTTGGAGATATAAACTGAGATTACACACATTTTATTTAATGAAAACTTAAAACAGCTTAATATCAAACCTAAACAAATATAATTGACAGAATTGAACAGGAAAGTCAATAAGCAAATGTTATAAGCTAAAATTAAGCTAGAATGAAATTGGAGAAATGAAACCTTGGTTTCTTGTTGCCTCAGAACCAAGCCACTCTTGTTGAGTGAGTGGCTTAAAACCTGAACCTAATGGCTCCTTAGCCTCTAAACCTGAGCTTAAGAGCTCAATAAGCTCTTTGTGGCTTATTACTCCAAATAGCTTCCAAAGTGAACTCAAATGATCAATTATGAACTAAAGTGAACTGAAAACAATATTTAATAGATTTTAACAAGTTTTAAACTGAGTTTGAGCTTATGAACAAGAATAAGCTCAAATGAGCTTATTGAGAGCTTATTAAGGTGAAAACAGCTTAAAATT
>BQNB010016019.1:18369-72264 GCA_026074375.1 Tanacetum coccineum
CCTTGCAGGAAGATGTGCAACATAGAGACACGCAGATCCACTATGCATGTAGCGTATGGAAAAGAAACGTTTTGACGAAGAAGGACATGATGTCGTTTGGTCCTCAATTATGCATAACCTGATCAACTATGCATAATTTAGGAAGAACCACGCTATGTCGGATAAATCGTCACCCTTAAAACGCTTGGTAATTAAGATAAATGTTTAGGTCAAGCTTTCGAAAGGAGAAAATATTTTTACCCTACTACTATGCAAGTAACCCTATCCTTATCGACTGCATGGAGAGAGTCTCATGCGAGTCATTATGACCGAGTCTTTCCGAAGCGGAAATACCTACGGTATTGTTCGGAACGAGTGTGTCTAGAAGGGAGTAATGTTTAGTTCGTAGTATCTAGGAGCGGTGATTGTTATGAAGACGTGTCAAGACCAAGTGTAGTCGGTGTGCTAGTAAGCAATGACAGATTTGAGCTATCAAGGGTGTAAACCTGATATTGACACTAAGAAGGGATCTTCTTGGAGATGTAAAGATTCCTAAGGTGGGTGGAAGATGAGATGGTTAGTCTCGAGGTTGAAAGTGAGAAATGGAGAAGACCTCTCCTACATTGAATGTATGACGCCTTAAATGTATCAACTGATGGCCGTGAAGAAGACTTCTTTCCCTGAAATGGAGTGTAGTGGTAGTGTAGTCGTAAGTATACCTGATGACGTCAAGGATTTTAATGAGACACTATACGATACCTGACCTACGGTTAAGTGTAGTGGCCCTTACTCCAGGACATGACGACCCAAGGGTGTAAAGTGTGGCGAATTGATTGAGATTCTAGCTGAATGGTAATGTCCGTTTCCATTACTGGAGGAACAACCAAAATAGCCAACATCTTAAGTCGAGCGGTATTGAATTAGGAGTGTGAGTATTTGGACCTGATGATTTGATTCATCAATGATGCTACGCAATGAGATGGGACCAAGCCAACGATTCTAGTCGCCATGAAGAAAAGTTGAAATTTTTGATTTTTGTTGAACGAGCAATAAGTCCATGATGCTCATTGTTTTCTTAATTGATCATGATTTGTCATTTGACATTATGTGTTATAGCGGGATTGTCGCCGCCGAATTATGTGGAATATGTGCTATATGTGTTATGTGCTTTAAATGGTAGTGAGCGTTCATGTCACTTTTACGTGGCCAGTGATGCGGTTTAGGATGTAAGCGAATGGGTGTAATCGCCCAAGTGAGAATTTAGGACGTAATAAGGTGGGTGGACATTGCCGAAAGTCTTGTTGACGATTGTGGCTTGAAGTACCCATGAGAGTGAGTGTAGACTAATTAGAATTAGCCGTGTTTATGTTGGAATTATCGTCGAGGTGGCTTGACTTTGTGGCAAGCTCGGTACGATGAGGAAAATGTGACCGTAGGGGTATAAAACCTAAGTGTTAGAAAGAATAATTATGCCAAAAGCTCCAAAGGAAAGCGAATCCGATATGTGATAATAATCGCCAATGCTTGGTTGAAAGCGGGCGTGATGAATGCCTTTGTATGAGGCCAATTCATCGAGTCATCACGTAAAAGATGGCGAGCGTACAATAGGTACTTATGTGATTATGTGTAACAATATCGTAAGATGATTAGGAGATCTAATGTGTTTCGGATTATTTTTCGCGATCGGCAAGGCATTGTTGAATGAGACCGGAAGGGCGACATGTGTATTTTAGTTTTGAATAATAATGAGTATTTTGATTTGGATAATGATATAAAAATAAATATCAAATTTGATTATTAACGTCTATCTTGGTTTTAGTAAGCAACGTATGTTTTGAAATTTTTGGTAATGAAGTATATTCTCGGTTTTGAATATTGGTATAATTCCGTATTTGAGCGCGACATATATTTTGATTTTAATTAACGACGTAAGTTTCGGTCTTGGTTTTAATAAGCGAAATGCGATTGGTTGTGTTATTTTACGATCCCCAACTAAGTTTGGATCGATCATTATTTTCGAAAATTTCTTATAAGAACGACGTAATGATTATCTTAATCGGATGCATTCCGCGACATATATTATCCCTTAGGAAGAGTGCGGCTATAAAAAGTAAGAACACCGTGATTTGGTTTTGTTGAATGTATTTTCGTAATTTCTTTCGCCTCTTGTAATAAGAATCTTCACGATTGTGTCTTTATTTTGTTGGCATAATTACCATTTGTTTCGACTGACTTTCCATCCAGAATAGTCAAGGCAAGTGGAAATTGTATCACTTGTTTAATTAAGGACGCACAAACCCGCATGATAGTGGGAAACCATCGTGCCATGATATGTGTGAAAACACATATCCTTTTTATATCAAAAATGACCCATTAAAGACGAAAATATTCAAAAATGTGCTCGTATATGTTGTGTTTTGTCTTTTGTATCATGCAGGTACGGATATTGCAAAAATCACGAGAAAAAGACAAAAACCGGACGAAAACGAACACGAGAATGGAAAGAGTATGAAAAAGCCAAAGTCAGGGATATTAAGTTGATTAAAGACCAAACCCGAGCCCGAGAAAAGAAGCTGTGAAAGCCCATTATGGATAATAAAGCCCAAAAACACTTAACAAAATGTTATGTGTTAAAATTAACACAAGGACTAAAAATGCAAAGGCATAATACAACCTCAGGGATTAAATGTATCAAACTTCAAACCTGTTACAACATTTGGACTTAACTCGCAATAACACAATACAAAGTAAGGGACCATTCTTGCAAACTTTCCAAAGTTATACACTGGTCAAATAAGTCAACACCCGTTACCCTTTCGCGCCTAAAATCCATCTCCACTGTAGATCTTTCTTCCCCACTCCAATTACCCTGCATCCTTCCACATTTAATCCAATCCTACACACTCGCAACTCACTTAATTACTCCCTGACACCTCACATGCCACGCTGGCTAAATAGACACCTCCCATTGGCTAGAACACGTGGATAGATTAAATCAAGGGCTGAGATTCAAAGAAGAATGAGGCGGTTTAATGGATGGCTAGGATTAAAGAAGCTACACGCTCCTCTCTCTCTCAGAAGCCTATAAATAGAAGAGAAATTTCAGCAAGTTTTTATCTAGTTTTTTTTCCTTTAAGTCATTTAGTTAAATTGTAATTTTCATTACTGTCTTTTAATTTCCAAAGCTTTGTAATCAATTCAGTATTAATACAATTCAGTTTTAAGTTCTCAATTCTGTCTCAATTTTCATTTTAGTCATTTAAAACTTTCATAAGCTAATATACTGTTCATTAAGCTCTAATAAGCTACCTTAATCTGTTGTTAATCACTTAAGCTTTTAAAAGCTTAAGTGAACTTAATTCACTTAATAATTCAGTCAAATTCCACTCTCACTTACCTAAGCTTCAACAAATGGATGATAAGCTAACCTTGGATGAGCTTATAGACCTACCAGCTTATCATTGATAAGCTGGAGCTTTGTAGAGTAGCTCCGCGAGTTTATTTTGTCCTTGTTTGAGCTAGGACAAAGGTACAATTTCTATTTTCCTTTTAAAAGCTTTAAATTCTGTTTTTACTATTTTGTAGCTTATCTACTTGCTAATTGTGCTTAATTCTGTTCATTCAGCCTTATTGTAGTTTAATAATTTCAATTCTAGCTTATAGTTTGCTAATTTCAAGTTTTCATTAGGTTTTGTTCAATTATGTTATAGAAAATTAAAAAATATAGCATTAAGTAGTTCAGCTTATTTACTTTCATCATAGTGCTTAATTTCTGTTGCAATTTGCTTAAATCACTTTAGTTTACATTAAGCTTGATCTGCTTTAGCTTTAATCAGCCTTATTCAGGTTATATCTCAATTTATCAATTCTTAAGGAGTGTTTGGCATAAGGTCCAAAACCTATGCCAAACCTGTTCTAGCTTACTTTGTGCATCTAATCCAATTTCAACAGCTTAGAATAACCTGTAGGTTCAAGTTTTAGGAGTTTTCTTAAGCTAGATTTCATTTTTGAGTGTTCACCTAAGTGTTCTCTTAATTTCAGCTTTTCATATTAATCATAGCTTAATATAACTTAGGACTTTAATTTCTGTCTTATAAGTACTCATTTTAGTCTCAATTTGTAGTATAAATGCAGTAGTAAAAAGTCCCTAGGTTAGTCATTTGTTCACTTAAGGTTTGCTCTTATTCTGTCATTTACATCAGTAGCAAAAACAGCAGAATTAGCATTTTAAGCCTCAAAAATAAGCTAGTTAGGGTTTGAGTTAGGATTTAAAATTCCAATCATAAGTTCTTCTTAGGCTAATGTCCATCTGTTTTAGCTTAAACTTCAATTTTAAAGCTTTTTAGTAGCTTAAATAAGCTCTGCAAATTAGTACTTTTTCATTTTATCAAGTTAAGAGAAAGTTAAAAATTTCATGTTCAGCCTTTTTCATTAAGCTTTATCTAGCTTAATCTTGTTCCAAATTGTTTTCTAATTGCTTTTTCTAGTAGCTTTTAGGCCATACTTGAACTGTTTTAAGCTTTTGAAGATTAGCTTTTACATTTACTAGCTTAAAATTAAGCTTGAAAAGTGCCTTGGCCTGTTTTTAAGTCTGTTTGACAGAATTGCTTATTAGCTTAATCTAGCTTTCTTGTCCTTTTCCTTTGCTTATTTCTGTTCAAATTAGCTTATTAAGTTTAGTTTTCAAATTGTTCTAGCTTATTTCCAACTTTCATTAGCTTATTGTGTTTAAAAAATCCAAAAACAGTTGGTACTTTTCCTCTAAAATGCAATTTTAGTTTCTGTCACATTTCAAGAGCTTTTTCCAGCTTATTCATACATTTCCAAAAATAAGTCTTTTACAAAAAGTTAATTTTTCTAGCTTGTTTAGTTTTTCCAAAAGAAAATTTTGAAAAAAAATAAAAGGGGAAGTCTCGGGTGAGCAAGGCTCGAACCCAAGACCTCAACCCTCCAAAGCCTCATCCACACACTCGTTAACCAGTTGCCCTTGGGACTTTTCTGGTTACACTTTACAACATTTAATATAAGACACTAGTTAAGCCCATTTAGCTTATAAGCGTATTTTGCTTTTTCCCAGCTTATTCAATAAGCTAACTTCCATTTTCTTAATTTTCTTAAATTCCTTGCATTTCAAGCTACTTTCTGTAATTTTTCCAATTTTTATAAAAATCATTTAGTATTTTTAATCTTTTATTTTCATTAAAATCATTTTTAATTCATTATAAAAAATATAAAAGTCAAAAAATAAAAATTCTTTTTCCAAAAATTTTCTTTTATCGTTTAGAACGTAGGAAAATTAGTTTGATCTTCGTAGAGTTATTTTTGAGTATTTTTCTTTATAACGCTCGTTTTCCGATTACCGTTTACGTTTACGGCGTCTCGTATCTACTTTCTATACTTTCGTTTTTAGCATACGTTTCTTTTTATTTGCTTTTAATTAGTATAAAAACTCTTCAAAAATCAAATTTTCTTATCCAAATCATTGTCTGAGTTATAAACGGAGTTTTAATTCATGAATCGTTGGGAATTAACGATCTTGTCATTACTTACCGGTTTATTATACAGTATTTTGTGTATGGATTACTTTAAATCTTTGTCCTCAAGGATTTTTGGTAAATTTCTATTACTTTAATATTTGTATATATATTATTTGAACTACATCAAAAAGCCATGGGGCTTGGGTGTGTTTCTTCTGTGAGAAATTTAAGAGATGCCTTCAATCTTTAATCCAAGCCATCCATCTCTAACTTCCTCTCCACAGCCATTCCAATCCTAAGCCCTATAATCTTTGTCCTTTTTTTGTCCAACAGCCCAAAGGTCTTCTTGGGATTGCCATGGTGTCTTATCTCTGAGGGTGGGGTTTTTGGAGTAGGGTTGAGAGGGGTTTTGTCGTGGTGCAGGGCTTATTAAAAGGAATGGATGAATAGTAGACTATGGCGGGTAAAATGTTTATATGTTTTGGGGGTAATGGGGGTTAAGGGAAAAGGGACTAACGGTGTAAGGTTTAGGACCAGGGGTGTAATTGTTTAAGGACTAACGGTGTAATAACCAGGGACTAACGGTGTAAAGCCATAGGGACTAACGGTGTAAGGTTTTAATGGTTTTGTGGTTAATAGGGGTTAACAGGTGTTATGTTTTAGGCTAATGGGCTTATAATTTGGACCGGGTTAAGATTAATTAGATATAGGCTTTTATCGTGGGCTTTTAATTATATAAAAGGCTTAATGGGCTTCATGGCCCTTTAACTTGGTGTCGGGTTGGTCCATTACTCTTTTTGTCTATGAACTTTTCCACGCACTATGTCCATTCCGTTGCTTGGTTTTGTCGTTTTATTTGGCTTCGTTTTTTATACTTTAGTGAATATCCGTTACCTGCACAGTCATAAATCACAAAACACACAAATACAATGTATTTTTGATATATTTTGGTCATTTTAGGTTCGTTTTTATAGGTAAAAGATATGTGTAATTAAGCACATACCAGACACACAAGGCTGGAATCACTGAGCTAAAACAATATTCTGCATACTCTAACCCTCAAGGCTTCATATACGAGCTCTATAAGTTCAGTGACAGTACACTCATATCTCTCCGTGATATTCTCAAAGACATGGCTAACAATTTGGAGATGGGTTATAGAAGTGTCATGCCAAGAAGGAGATGGAGTAGCTTAGACAAAAAGGACTCGTATCATGATAAAGGATATTGATCGTCAGTTGCTGGATAGAAGGTTGATGAGAAGCTTGGAAAAGTTCGTTGGAGGTGGGGAATATGGGGAAGATCTTTGCATGCTTCAGCGGACAATATGACTCTGTCATATCTTGTTCTACTCTTTAAAGGTCATTCTCTCGTATTTATAAATCTTGTGAATATGTAAATAAGTAGTGTAAGACTAAAAAATAGGCATATATAGTGTTTGAGTACGAATTTTTAAGAATTTCTTAGTAGATTCATTTTTTTTCAAATTAACATACCCAAACACCATATAATACCCTCATAAATTGAGGGGAAGCATTAAAATGTTCCTAATAAGGCTTATAATATTTAATTTTAACAATTTTCTTCCAAAATTGATATCCAAAATATCAAGAGATTTGACATTTTTGATAAGGGAAGAAAATGTGATTAAAATATATATAACTTATAAAATGTGATTTGAATGACTCTAGTGCAACTTCTTCCTCGCATGTGCAAAACATTTTTGGTTATCGATGCACATATGCAGGGGGAGCAATTTTGAAAATAAAAAAATCATCGAGGTACTAAACGTTTTGATTTATATCACAAAGTACCTTGATTGATGTTTTCAAATGGTTTTAAGGCTGAGAAAAATACCAAAAGACCGACCATGTATTTAATTAATTGGAGCTATAAGGTGGTTAGGTATAGGTGTTCGTTCCTATGATCCAGCTAGAACCGGAGGGATCTACCCAGGGACATTCCATTAGTTAGAATAACAATCCTTAGGTATGATAAAAAGGAGAAAATGTGAGGAAAGGGAAAAATGCGAACTAAGAAAGAGATAACACTGTAACAAACTCGAACAAGGCTGTATGACGTGATTAATCTTGTTAAGGCATTAAAGGGTTAAAAGAATTAAAAAAGAAAAGTTAAGATAAAGGGTGAAAAGAAAGAAGCTCTCCTTACACTTAGGCAGAAACAGGGTAAATACATATGCTATCAGAAATACTAAGTTGTTGTCTGGTATTGAAGATAGTCATCATGGACCTAGTGATGTGATGAACAACCCTCCCTAGCCACTCAAGGTCTCTTAAAAGACTCTTGTTTCATTTCTTACGGAGATTACACACATTTCTATCGACTTTCTCACTCTGAGTTAGTTGGTATTGAAAAGGTGGCAGTCTGCTCCAGCCTCCGATTACTAAAACTAAAAGTGCACTATCGAGTCTAGAGCTAAAAGAGATCATCCATAAATCTTACTAGGACATTATTCTAATATACTTAATTGTCATACACTGTCAAAACTAGTAATATCTTAAGAGTCCTACGCATTATCCTTGTGATATTGCCAAAATATTGGAGTGATACTAAAGTATTCACAATGACGATGGAAATCCTTCTAGAGCCAACATTAAACAAGCTCTGCGGTAGGTGACTTGTGAGATCCTATATGGATCGAACTTGTGACACTGAATATCGATTCGGTCCAGACTATGAATTGAAGATTGATGAATTTTAAAATGCATAAAACTCTCGATGTGTCACAAAATCACTTTAGCAAGTGACACGTCGATTGATTTTCAAATCAATTTTTGATTCAATCGGTGAGACTTTGTCTTACTGGTTCACTCATACCGTGTTGTCTGCCTTGAGACGCTCTGGTAATGAGAACGGCTAGTGCAGCTGCGAAACCCTGTCAAGGAGATTCTTCGGAATTCTACGTGATCACAGGTAGTATTTATACTGATCAACGGGGAACCGTGGTTATTGCAACCATATTCGACGAAGTGACAAAGACACTTTCGTCAATACATGTTGTTTATCATTAACCCATTCATGCAGGTAATCCCGATGGTGGCAGCAGCTGGTTCAAGACAAGTCAAGATTCATAGCCACATGCTCATACTTGATCGACATATGTAAAGACATCATGAAAGCTCAAGTACATGTTTAAAGACTTTCGCTACTCTGATACTGTACGTCTTTCTTGAAGTGACGAAGTATTAAAGTTAAAGAATTTCAAGAAATTTCCGCTACTATGATACCGCATGTCTTCCATGAAGTGACGAAGTGTTAAAGTTAAAGAATTTCAAGAAAGATGGCTACACAATCTTTCAAAATCAAGAAAAGTATGATCATGTCGGTCCGAAGGTCACAAGTACATAAGATGGCAAAAGATCACAAGATGATGATAAGAGATTATATTTGGTTGATGATCTCAAGAAGCTAAAGATCACATACAAGTCTAGCTAAAGGAACAAGCTCAAGCCTAAAGTCTAAAGATCGCTACGCATATCACAAGTTGAAAGATAAAGATTCAAGACCTTGAGCAAAGACCGGAGACATTCGTAGAATGTATAGCTTAAGATTTTTGTAAAAGGATGTGACCTCCCTTAGGAGGAGATTGTTAGGAATCGAGAAAAGACTCGATCACACCTAATATATGTAGCTCGTAGGTCGTAGTTAGTTTTTAAATCCTTAAATAGGTAAATGAGCCAAACCCATAGAAAGCCCATAATAGGGTCCATGGTCGGCCACATGACTAGAGTATAAGTACCCTCTCTCTAGCTTAGAGAGGGTGTTGATTGTTCACTTTCTCATTTTTATATAAGCTAATGTTCTCTCTTCCTTTCTCTCTCTAAAAGTATTCATCCTTCCACTTTGTCTCTCAAGTTCTTTGTCATTAGATTGTGAGATTAGATCATACATGTATTCTATACGTTATAACCCTTTGTAAAGACATCTTTGATAGTAATTCCTAGGTGTTTATGCCAAAGTGGTAGAGGGTACACATCTCATAGTCCGAAAAATCAAAAAATGAACACCTGCAGGGAGCATCACTGTAACACCCTCAATAGTGTACTAAACATCAACCAAACCAGAAATAGAATCAACAACGTAGTAACAAAACACCATGCACATCTGCTGTCAGCCCTTGCCTCTTGACGTTCATAGGCATGTTACGACTATATGATAGTGCCCATCATTCCTCATTGATCACGTTTGCTTGCCAGTCTAATCAGTTTCTATGGTATTCGCTACCTCAGTCAAGTTACAAATCCTGTTTTGCTCGAACTAATTTAGACCAGAAGCGTAACCCATTGGAGCCCTGAGTAGGATGTGAGAACTCTTTGCCATAGGGGGTCGGGGCTCAGTGGCTTGCATGTATTGGTCCATATGACCTTGCCACGTGTACCTATCACTTGCCCTTGTGGCAGTGACATAGGGATCTGCGGATGACGGTCCTTTAAAGTGGTAAGTGGCCAAGGCCGGCTAAGAAGAATACGGGGTGGCATCTGAGAAGTCGGATAAGTACCTTACAGTAAATCAGCAACCCTGATTCGTGCAATCTGTTGACGGTATAGGCTTGGCTGAGTCCGAGGAGGTATGACGGTAGCAGGTGGTGGTGGAGGTGTAGCAGTCTGATGGCTACTAACCTCATGCCCAAGCTCTTCCTGTTCCTTGGGTTCTGACTCTTCTTGTTCAAAGGGCTCGGATTCTTCTATTCTAGCAGGCTCTGCCTCCACTGGCATAGGAGTGGCAGCAGTGTCATTGATATCTCTCTGAAGATCAGAATCCCAATGCTCGCTGGGATATTCCTCAGAGTCAAAGGCATGTTGCCCAACTGGGATGTTGGGGCGATCGTACTCAGCGATAGTGTAGATAGTGCGGGTACACGTGGAGCGAGATATACTGTAACAGTAACCGAAGATAAAGCAAACTCTAAACATAAATAAATAAGTCGAAATAAAGCATGATGTACTAAACGCAAGTAGTGAACATCTAAAAAAATATATGGTATATAATGCACATAATTCCTAGGATGCTTTTCAGTGACTAAAGTGGAAAGTCAGTTTTTAAACTTGATTAAAATAATGACTATACCTAATGTTGCATGATACCCCCTAAATTAGGCATAGTTGATCAAGTTATGTCTAATTGAGGTCTAATGACGCAATCACTCGGACTAGTCGACTTATTTCATGTTCGGGGCTTTTAGAAAAAGAAAATCATTTTGGTTATAGTTCGGATTTTTATTTTTGAAAAACTGGTGTTCTTTATAACCTTAGGCTCTGATTACCAATCTATCACACCCCGAAAAAGCAGAAACACGAGGTGTGAACCTATATGATTAAACATCACACTTAATGATAGGATAAAGCTCAGAATACATATTAAGATAAAAGTAGAATTATCAGGATTAAAACATTTCAAGTACAGGTTTAATAGTAAAAATAGTGAACAATAAGTTATTTTTTCTTTCGAACATGGATATCCAAAAGACAAGAACTTTGGAAGAAGAAGACATCTTGACATGTTATATGTAAGTACACTAAGTTTCCCCACTTTATAATGTCACCAGGAAAAGCATAGATAAAAGGGAGTCAATTATGAAAAATAGTTGGTGAGTCACCTGATTATGTACACAAAATATAGTGTATAAAAGAGAGTAGCATCCAGAAAATAGTATATACCAAATTAATGGCAACGTTCCATAACCAAGTCAGAATCCAAAATCGACTCTTAGGTTTCCAAGACAGTGCTCGTTAAATTAAGGTAACATATACACTTTCATAAATCAATCTGAAGACAGTCTCCGTTAATACACGACTTTTAATGTATTTCACAGTAGCCTATCCGTTCCATAACCCAATCAGTGTAAGTTGTATAGTGTGGCACTAACACTTAGTACTATGCACCCTTATGCAAGGAGTGGAGAGGCTAATCTCCTAAATAGCGCTCTCCATAAGTACTAACGTCTCAATCCTAATAAAGTGGGAAAGTGAGCTAAAAGTAGTGGCGGGTTCCAAGTATCAAACAACATACATATCAAGTTCAAAGTTCAAAGCGTTTTTTAAAATTCAATAAGTTTAATACTTCAAAGTTTAACAAGTTCAAGACCAATTCAATAAGTTCAAATCGAGTTCAATAAGTTCAAGTATGCTCAAGTTTAAATATATAAAAGTAAGAGCATATCAAAATGACACATCATGATTTCTACCCCAAAACATTTAAAACATGTAAAAAGAGGGATGTGAGAAACTCACCTCAAAAGTTAGATCAATCAAAGACTTCACGGTAAATCACAACAAGTAGGCAACCCAAACGAACGCACACTATTGTAACACCCCCAAAATGGGTCGCAGCGGAATAAGGATCCGGGGCGTGTTACTTTAAGATCAACAGCACATCGTTACTATATAAGAACGACACAAAAGCGAGTTTAATTGGATACATTGGATTTAATTAAAAAGCTATATTACAAAAGCTTATGCCTTCTCTTGTTCTCTTGTTTAATATTACAAAAAAAGTTGACATAGTTTCCAAAAATAAGATATAAAAGTCCTTTAAGCGTATGCAATCCAAAAAGTAACCAAATGCTTCCTTGGCACCTCGTGCCTATTGGACCGCCTGAAAAACATTGCTTAAACGTCAACAAAAATGTTGGTGAATTCATAGGTTATGTATTTAAATTTGAGGTACCGCAAGATTTTCCCGTGATGTTACAAACTATATGCATACAGAATCACAAAAAACAGATTACATTTTTACTCATAAGCTTCATGACATGAAGCTCGACAGTATTGTTCGCAAAATATTGATACTCAACCCGAAATGATGTTTCTAACCGAAACATCCTGATTGGTCATGCTATAACGTTCGAGTTCCCGGTGCATAGTAGTCACCCGAAGGAGGAGGTCGTTTTCCAAGATAGATCGCTATTAAATAAACATTCGCGCTCACATATTGTAATCCATACCTACATTATGCAATTGACAGTTCATGATAATGGGTTAATTTGGGTTTCACTACTGTAGAAATAACATTGTAGTCAAGGCAAAAAAATAGCCACTTGCGTCGCCGCCAATTTGTAAAACAAGTGCATGAGTTGTTCCATCCGTAATAATAGTAAATGCAGTAAATGTAGAAAGAGTGTGGGGCTATGAACTCAACTCAAGTGAGTGATCTGATAATTTATATTCAACGTGTGGGTGTATGCTTCTCGATTATTCCCGAATAACACCTATTTAAATATAGGTCGTTATAAGTTACCGATGTACTTATTTTAATTAACATAAATGATAGTATTAGTTGTTTTACTGAGACGTAACTACGACGTTTCAGGGCTATCTAATTCAGAGGTCATGACATGACGTACGAGGAGTTTGACAGCTTTAAATGTAATTCCAACAACTCGTGCGATATGAGCCATTTCCGAAGAGGCCTTCATTATTGAAACTCCTAGTATTATAGCCTTTGGCATAACCACGTAATATTCTATATAGGCATAATCGACGTACTAAATCGTTTTGTAAAATAATATTTATAAAGTGAAAGAACGTTTTTAAATATACTTTGTAAAATGACATAGTTTTTTTTTTTTTTTTTTTTGTACGTTCTTTGTTTTTTTTCTTTGTCGTTGTAAAGTCCGTTGCTCGCGGTTTACGCACGGCTTCGAAGTAAGTCGACTTGATCAAGATACGCTATATTTCAAGTTTTTTGATATTCTGCGATGAATAGTGTTTTTTATGTTTTCACAACAGCTACTTACTCGTTTTAAGGGTTTTAATTAGGGTAAATTGTAATCGTAATAACTTTATCTCCGTTTTAATCCGATTTTAGTGATTTCCTTCGAGTGCGTTCTTTGTGTATTAAAGATGTATTATGTTTATAAAGTTGGGTCTGCTGATGAAATAGTACTTTTACTGTTCATAGTGTATGTAAAAGACTTACTCTTTTATAAGACTTTATATTATCGAAATGTGCAGTAGTTTATGCGTTATTGTTCCGTTTTAGCGATTCTTTCGAGTCGATCTCGTAATTAAAAGTTATATCTATTTTTGATTGTTTTAAAAATATGAGTTCTGTTAATGAATAGTGCTTATTTAGAAAAATTAGTTTTTATAATAAGTTTTATCGGCGTAATATCGTACTTTAAGTATCTTTTTTCGTTATAAATCGGTTTTTCGAGGTTATTATCATTTTGGAATCGTCACATAAGGCGTATTATTTGTTATTAAACTTGTTCTACCTACTGTATGAATGTTCTCGAAACAAATACACCCTTTTATAAATTTATGTTTACTTTTTGATATCAAAAAACCTTTTTAAGTATACTTTAAAACCCTAATTTATACTCCTATAACAAATGTTTATACTTAAACCAACATGTTTAATACTTTTACTCCATTTTTTCGATGAATATATAACTTATGGACATAAAGATATAAGTGATAAATTCATAAACATTTGTAATAACTCATTCTTACGCATATTATAAAAGTGCCCTTAGTGGATGATTTAGCCATAAATAACATATTACACTTAATATATACATGATAAATGAAAAGTATAACAGGAATTAGGAAGACCTTAGGGATGATGTTGGAGATGTGAAATATGTGCTAACCCCGTGTTTATGACTCAAAACCTAAAGCTTACAAGCTTTTAAATCCCAAGAGTAGGTTTGAAAGCCACTATTCTTCCCTTTTTTCTTAATCCTTGCAATGATGAAAAATCTATGGCTTGTAAAACACCCTTACTGTGTCTTAGGTTTGATGTGTATATGCATTGTATGGATGTAGAGAAAAATTTTTGTATGATTTGTTTAAGGTTGTCTTAATTGGAGCCCGGGCTTAAATAGGGAGTCGTGGGTTACTAAACTTCATAAACCAGAGTCATAAAGTACTTATTATTCAGCATGGAACCAAATTTATAAATATGATACACTTTTAATAAGCGAAAGACGCACTTCGATATTGTGAATCACTAAAAATAGGGATTAATAAAACGGATCAGTAATTACGATTAACTCAAGTTTACGCTAATTAAAACCTCTAAACGAGTACGGAAGCTATTGAGACAGTAAAACACACACGTATTTCATAGCAGAAAGAAATCGAAAATTTGAAAAGTAATATCTTAATCACTTCGTCTTATACGAAGAGCGTGGGCATAAGAACGCAAGAACGGACTTTACAACGCACGAAATCTATGTCATTTTTACAGAAAAGATATATATATTTAAAGTTTTTCACTTTATAAATATTATTTTACCAATACGATTAGTCGTGTTGATTTGCTAGAGATTATAGGATTATTAGTTGGTTATCAAAGTGGCTATTAATACTAGGGTGTTTCATAATGACGGCCTCTTCGGAATGGGTTATCGACGTGTTATTTTGGATTTCTACGATTTAAAGTGTCCTTATCTCCATCGTACGTCATGTCATGACCTCTTGATATTATGATTAGCCCCGATACGATAGTACTCGATGTAACAACTATAAGATTTATATTATGTTTATTTTAAAATAAGTACTCCGGTACTTATAACACTATATATACTTTAGAGGTTTGAATTTCAGGAATAATCGTTGTGATGCATTCCCCAACTTGAATTATTATCAGATCGACTCACTTGAGGTGAGTTCTAGCCCAACTTTTTCAAGTTTTATGATTTAACTATTCTTTGGGATGAAAACATGCTTTGTTTGTACAAATTGGACGCAATGTTGGATATTTTTGCGATTGATTACTGTTTGCCGAAGTGTGATAACCCAAGTCTTAAGCCCATTTATCATGAACTGTCATTGCATAGGATGTAGTGGGAATTACATTATGTGAGCCCGCGAATTGTTATTTAATAGATCTCTATTTGGGGAGATACGACCTCCACGTTCGGGGGCTTGCCTATCACCGGTGAGCAAACGTTATAGCATGATGAATCTAGGATGGTTCGGTGTTTTTTAGAAACTTTATTTTGGGCTGGGTAGCTGAATATTTTGCGAACAGACTGTCGGCTCAGGTGTCATGAAGCTTATGTAAATGTAATCTGGTTTTTGTGATTATTTTGCATTTGTTTTGTAACAACACGGGAAAGTCTTGCGGTCCTTGCATAATTTAAATACAGGTAAACTTTGAATTCACCATCATTTTGTTGAGTTGGACGCAATGTCTTTAAGGAGGTCATTTGGCACGAAGGGTGGTGCCCAAGGATGCATTGGGTTACGTTTTGGATTGTACGCTTAAAGACTTTTATATCATATTTGTGGGAAATCTATGTCATCTTTTGTAATATTAAACAAGGAAATGTAATAGCTATAAGTTTTGTAATATGTCTTTTAATTTAACTACCACTGTATCAATTTAAACTGATTTTTGTGATCGTTCTTATATATTCTGTGTTGGTGATCTTGAAGTAACACGTCCAGGATCCTTATTCCGTTTTTTGGTTTCTGCCGTACCATTTTTTGGGGTGTTACTAATATTCTAACCGAGACCTAGGTAAATATAATTATACCTAATTTAGATCCGTGTGTTCTGCTCGGATGTTTAATGTCAAGATATATAAGTTTTGATGTGCACATTTAATTCCAAAGTTACTTATTGTTAATGAATCACATAAATTACAAATGACCCGGGTTTCGCAGTGTTTCAAAAGGTTGATTGGACCAAGTAACAATCAATTCTGATTTTAGCCACTTTTTATACATCATATTACTAAACAATTTTTTGCTGGGATTTTAAAGTAAATTCATACGCACGATTTAGTGGTGTTGCGGGATCCCCCTCATGTTGTAAGTTGACACTTTTTGGTGAATTAAAGTGAGGGTATATGTCAGCTAAGCATGTCAAAATAGAATTTGTTCCTTACAAAAATCATGTTAGTTTGTATCATATTACAACTTTTCAACACAAAGGCAATCATATCAAGTTAATACATAAAAGATTGTTAACACCCAAAATTGGGTCGACAGCGGAATTGGCATTTTCCGGGAGCGTTACTTCATGGATCCATTGCACAAGTCAGGTACGAGAACGACCTCTACTGAGTCGTTTGAAAAGGAAATCTTGTAAATTTGGACTTCATATGCACATTCAAGTATGTCTTTATATCTATTTTCACCTGAGAAAAATATTGCTTAGAAGTGTCAACATTAAAGTTGTGAGTTCATAGGTTATGTAAGATCATGAATGTAATCCAGAGAACTATATATATTGTGTTTACTGTGTTACAAGTTTCGCCTACAAGACTTGCATCGCTAAACCTACATTATTAACACGTTTCCTTATATAAAATCCCAAAAGTTTCATAGTATAGATTTAATGATACACGATTTCCCAAAAAGTTTTCAAGTAGATATTATTAATGAAACAATAGATCCTAAAAATGTTTAGGTTGGTATTATATGAGCAGACAATACCCCAATTTGTTTAAGTAGTATATTATAATGAACCACAATATCCGAAAAAATGTTTCAAGGAGATATTATAATGAGCACAGATATCCCAATTAGTTTCTAGTATGTAAGAGAATGATTACGAATACTCTAAGTTCATGGGAAACTACTGACGCTAGACGTGTAAGTATCTGCCACTTTATCTCAAGGCACAGGTCAGAATTGCTTCATTAGTACTATAGTTTGTTGGTCGTTCATCTGGTGTAGAACTCTCAATCCATTCATATCCGACGGGATATAACGTTCGTTAGTTCGATCTCGAACTCAAGTGAGAGCTAATCCCCGAACGGGGGGTTGTCAATCCAATAGAATCAACTTTTATACAATTCGCGCTCAACCCTCCTATATGATTTACAGTTCATGGAAACTTAAGCTAATCCGTAATTATTCAGAGTAAAGTCAAGTATGTGTGTTAACGTCATAATTAGTTAAAATCAAGTCTTGGTATCTCATCGCATGACAAGTAAAGAAGTGCATAAATCAATTTGTAATCAACCATGTAAATGCATTTGTAAACAAACATGTTCTCACCCCAAAACTTATAAAACAAAATCATGTAAAACGTGGGGTTATGAACTCACCTCGAGTGAGCTGATGCACGTATATAGCACAAAATGCGTCCGATAATGCCGAAAGCAACAATTCATAATATAGTTCGCATGAGTACCGAGTATGTAGTCTGAACAACTCACCATATATAATCTATTTAGTTATCATACATACTACGTTTCGGGCTCTCAAATTTAGAGGTCATGCCCCGTGACATGACGTTCGAGGCGCTGGGTTACTTTAAATCGTAAATCCACAACTCGTCATATACGCCATGTGAGGCTCTCATATGAAATTCCCTAGTAATATTGGCACTTTCAGGTAATATAAAACATATATATTTCTATATAGCTACATCACCATCTAGTTGTGTTTGTGAAATCATGTTCAAATTGTATTTGATAATTAAATACCTATGGTATTTATTACGTATAACGTTAAATGGTTAATCGCCTTTGTAAAATGATTTATTTATAATGTCGAAAACTAATTTAAAATATTTTTTTATTGATTCCATAATGTTCGCAAAAAGTTTTATTATAAAAGCGATCCAACACTATTCACCTCAGGAATTGTGCACAAGTTAAAAAATAAGTGTAGTGTGTAACTTTCTCGTTTTAAAACTGTTGTGATAGTTTCTTCGTTCATGCGTTTCGTATGTGAATGCTGTTATCAAAATTATCGTCTTTTTAAAAAGTTAAAATCTGTGACGCGATTGCGTTTGTACTTTTACTATTCATGAATAGTAACGCTATTTATATAAAATCTTAATTGCTTTGAATCATATTAATGTCGATATAGCTTATTTGTTTTAACTCCGATTTTTGTGATTCTTTCCGAGAGCGCTTTTTGTAATTTAAAGTAGTATACATTAAAATTTTTCGAAAGGTGCTTCCAGAGATGAATAAGTAATTTATATAATTATGTGTTATAAAATTATTTTTATAAACTTTATTATCGTATAACTTAAAAATAGCGTATCTTTTTCGTTATAAATAGGTTTTTTTGAGTTCTTTATAGATTCGAAAAGCTTATGAAGTGTATTTATTTTTATATACAGGTAACCCCGTGTTTTGAACTCGATATCAAAAACAGCCCTATATATCTTTACAAGTATGAAAAACCTTAGAATGTGGTGATTTAACTATATAAACATAAAAATCAAGAATATAAAGAAATCAAGGTTTATAGATAACCTTAGGATCAAGTAGGACGAAGAACAAATGATCTAAACCCTTGTTTTGGATATCAAGAACCGAGTTGTATTAGACACTATGTAAAAAAACCCTTAATCTAGGAAACCGAATTTGCACAAACTTTCTTAAATCTTCGAATCGAGAAATCAACCTCGATCTTTTGTTAGAACACCTTAGTCTAGATGTAAGAGAACATTGTATTTGAACTAGAAGTACATTTTGGACTTTGCTTATGGAGATGGTTCGTTGAGTCGTGATATATGTTGAGAGAAAAGGTGTGAAAAAGTTGTTAAGTAAATATATGTTTTGATTTATGTTTGTCTCGTTTAGGCTTATTATCGGGCTTAACTAAGGTTAAGGAACTCTAGTTAAGTAACTAGGGTTAGTTAAGGAAAATATCTAAAAGATATTTTAGATAAATATCTAATAAATATCTAATAAATATCTAGGGGTTATTTAGGGCATATTTAGTGATTTGTGATTTCCGGGTTCGCCTAAACGCGTTTTATTGCGAAACGTAACTCCGTACGTATCCGATAAAAATAAAATATGAAATGTTAATATTGATATCCTCGTGACAAATAATTTAAACACTGCTTGTGTTAACGAGTTTAATCTTTGATGCCCGTTTTACATTGAACTATAAATTTTTAGCTACGCGATTTAGCTTAACTTTTCGATTTAAAGTAGCAATACATGCGGTACAATATAATAAAACTTGTGAATTTATTGTACGTCGTCTCATGACCCTATTAAACCAGCGGTGTATAGTCTTCTCCGTTAATTGAGCCTTGTCTCAAGGCTTATGAAACGACTGACATTAACGACGGTTTAGTCTTATGTGAAAAGGTGTGAATGTTTTCTTCACTAATTGGGTCTTTACGGTTTACAAGTACATCAAGGACCTCTGCCTAGAGTTCCTGTGTCGAACCTTGACTCAATTGGGTTATGGCTTTGCACTCAAATCGTTTTGTTTCTTCATATTCATGACTTTCACCGGTTTCTCGACAAAACTAATGATCGTTATCACGGTGAAGTGTCCACCTAACGGACAACCATCTAAGGGTTGTCGGCCATAACACTTTCTCAAATTGATACGTGAAAGTAGTGTGAAACCTGCTCAGCTTCTTACGGAAGTTAAGTTGTAAGAACGGAATTCAAACTTGGTCCAACACCTTGAAAGGTTAACCTATCTAGGGTTTTAACTCCCCCCGATTTTGCTCACATGTACCTCTCTTGTACGGCGTTACACCTTAGCGGTAACTGAGTTGTTGAACGGAACTTCTATTGGCTTTTCCGTCTTTCATGTCGCGTAACTCTTCTGGTGAGCAAGATTGATAAGCGGATTGTCCTACAGTGATAGAGGATGTGTTCGGCTTCTTGGCTTCGGATTTGGTATAAAATGACGTCGACGTCTTTAGTATAAGATGGAGTAATGTTTTACTTATTTTTGGTTAGTAATTTTGATTTACCGAAATAATCGCTGCTTCTTGAAAAACGTAACAGAAATTGATATAATGTAAGAATATGTTCATTTTCTGACAGAAGTTTTGAAGGTGGACTACTCCTCATCTACGGCATGTGTCCTTCCTGAAGCGTATACATGTGGAGATCAATTATGACATTAATTTGAGGACTACGATGCATTTGCTCAGTGTTTTGTTCAATAAATAACGTTATGACTTTTAGAAGATGACTTACGCGATGTATATTTTAGAGTAATTGAAGTAGATTGGCTGAAATTTCAGGATACATAGATTCGATAGGTAATTTGAAAACTCGTTCGTACAAGGATGTTTAAGAGAAATACAATAGAACTCCTAGGGAAATAACGTCTAGATAGTTCCAACTTAGGATTTTAAGGAAAAGCGAGACACAAAATGTTTCTTGTAGCTTCAATTCATCTTCAATGTTGTTAAGGTCTTGTCGCGGTGTCTCCTACCTTCTAAGGGCATGAATACCATTCCATGTGCTTCTCGTGGTACGCACTGCAGCTTAGGAGTTCTCTTGGTTTTGATTTGCTATCAATTCGGGGCAACATTCCTTGTGTAATGCCCTTTGATTCCCACATTTCATAGCAATGTGTGGGTTCTCTGTTGGTTAGTAGCTAGCCAAGAACTCCAGACAGTCTCTTGGTCAGATGACTTGACTGATCTTCAAGTTTGCACATGTTGTGTTCCTGTGAGGGCCATTGTGATGAAACTTGCACTTGTTGCATAATGGAAGAGTCCCAGCATACTCCTTTCTTTTGTCAACAGTCCCACGGAGTTAAGCTTGTGCCAATCATTCGCTCTTGGAAAGTTGTTGTTGAGTTTGATTGTTATTATCAAGTTTCATCTTTTCTCAGTTTGTCTTGTTCAGCAATAGTGGTGATGATTCTTATCCATTTGTTCGCGGTGGCCGAACTCAATGGCATCTTGCAAAGTCTTCGACTTTAGTTGCCATCACACTGTCAATTGGTATCGTGTCGGGCAAAGCCACGCGACTAGTATTTCTCAACCTTGTCGATCTCTTCCGGATAACATCTCGATCGTACTATTAGTTACGTTTTGGAGAGTACGTGGTTATAGGTTATCGCCCAGATCGCGTTACCCTTCACCTTCAGATTCCTCACATTTCTAGAACTTAATCTTCCTTAATTTCACCCCGTCGGGGCTAGTACTTGTTGTCAATCGCATCTTTTCAACGTTTTTACCATGGCCATTGCATGGGCAACTTTCCAGAGTAGTAGTCTTTAACGTGAGAGTTGTTCCACACGTTAAGTGGATTTTTCTTGCAGATATCAAGTCGCAAATATGACTTGGCATGCTACTATGCAGTTGCTTATAGATTGAAGACAGACTATATCTTTTCCAGAGAACCATGAGTGGTTGACAACTGCCTCAGTTACCCTTAAAATTTTAGGGTTTTACCTATCGTGCGCTTCCAGTGACTCTAGGCAGTAACACCTTTAGTCCAATCATTGCCTGAAGTTGGGGCCTTGGTGACTTTGTGTGTGGGTTATGTATGTTTTTACTGGGCCTGTCTGTTGATTGTGGGCTCTCTTTGTGTGCCCTTTCCTTCAAAATCTCCAAAATGTACAATTTGTTATTTCCAAAATTCAAGCTTCTCGCATATATGAGTGTTCGTGAAGTTGTGTATGGTGTCAATATGAATGTGCGCTCCTGGCAATAAGATGGGTGATGGTAGAAGATTATCATATTCGTAGCTTAATGTTTAGGGCCGACGAGCTTATAATGACGCCTCTTGCCTAATGATAAGATGTTCTAGTTCTGTTTATAGATTGAATCCTTATATATTAATTGTAGCGTATGTCAACAATAGTAAGAGGGTATAGTGTATATACTATACATAATATATTTATTATATACCTATGGTCACGTCCGTAGATAGTAAGCATCGTAGTTGTGTCTGCAATAAAGAAAATAATTCATGATTTGTGGTCTGTAGACCACTAAATTACACATATTATTCACATAAAGCCTCACGAGTTCTTAACCTGTGCCTCGCGGAATATAGCTATAGTACTCGTAGTGTGTAACAATCTTGTCTATGGTCCATCTCGCAACTCATCAGAAACAAGAAACTGTCTTGGAGATGCAGTCATGAATTGATAACAATCTCGACCTAATTGTGAAATTTACTGAACATTAGATAAATACTCGCAATTTTTATGGTTCATTCTAATTTCACATTAGTTATCCATATTGCATGCACATTTATGCATGGTCTTAAGGCTATGGTGCAACCCACCTACCTTCAACAGGGTTCTAGTGTTTGTACTATCCGCGAAACATGTATATAAATCTTGTAAGCATCCTAGTATGGACAACTATTGCAACCAAATATGTATTGTATGTCTCGTTAAATCTTTTGAAATGTGATCGTTGAAAGTGGTTATAGTTTTATGTAAAATTCACCTAGTTCCTCTTACTTGGCTCTGATTACCATTCTGTAAACACCTCCAAATGGGGGGTGCAGCGGAAATGTATTTCCAGGAGCGTCACTTATGATCCATTGCCAAGTCAGGAGAGAACGACATTAATGAGTCGTTTAAAAGAAATCTTGTAAATTTGGATCTACATGACATCACGTATGTCATACTCTATTTACACCTGAGAAATATATGCCTAATGTGTCACATTTAAAGTTGGTGAGGTCATCGGTTTTTGTAAGTATGAATGTAAATCCCAAAAAATATATATCTAGGTTTTTACTGTGTTACGTTTCGCAATACAGACTAGAACGCATAAACCTACATATATAGGTTTCCTTATATAAAATCCCAAAATGTTTCAAGTATATATTGTAATGAACACGATATCCCAAAATGTTTCAAGTAGATATTATAATGAGCACAATATCCCAATTAGTTTCAAGTAGATATTATAATGAACACAATATCCAAAAATGTTTCAAGTAGATATTATAATGAGCACAATATCCCAATTAGTTTCAAGTATGTAAGAGAAATGATTACGATTACTCTAAGTTCATGGAAACTGCGACGTAGACTTGTAAGTATGCCACTTTATTCAAGGCACGGTAAATGTTCATTAGTATATAGTTGTTGGTCGTGTAGACACCAATCCATTCATATCCGACATGGTATAACGTTCGTTAGTTCGATCTCGAACTAGTGAGAGCTAATCACCCGAACGGGGGTTGTCAATCCCCAATAGATCTATTTTATAACATTCGCGCTCACCCTCCAAGTGATTTACAGTTCTGAAAATAGCTAATTCGTAATTATTCGAGTAAAAGGTCAAGTATTTATTGTTTAGTCCAAAAAGTAACCAAGTATTGTATCTCATCGCATGACAAGTAAAGAAGTGCATAAATCAATTTGTAATCAACCAAGTAAATGTATTTATAATCAAGCATGTTCTCACCCCAAAACTTATAAAACAAATCATGTAAAACGTGGGGTTATGAACTCACCTCGAGTGAGCTAATATCAAGTATATCACGCAAAATGCGTCCGATAATCGCCGAATGCAACCTAATCCAATATAGGTCGTTATAGAGTACTTCAAGTTGTTGTCTAACATACCATATATAATATTTATTTTTCATCTTTACTATCGTTCGGGTCTATCTTATTTAGGGTCATGACATGGATGTGAGGAGCTAGGATACTTTAAATCGTTATCCAATCAACTCGTCAATACCGCCATCAAGATGCCTTCATTATGATACATTCCTAGTATTATAGCACTTTGGTAACTACTAACACATATATATTTTATATAGCTAATCATCACCATCATCTAGTTGCATTTGTGAAATTATGTTCAAATGGTATTTGTTAATAAATACCATGTATTTATCTGTATATCGTTAAAAATGGTTTAATCGCATTTGTAAAATAATATTTATAAAGGTCAAAATAATATAATTATTGTTTTGAAAGTGAGTCCATAAAGTTTCGCCTAAGAAAAGTATTTATTGAAAGCGAACCTAAGATACTATCACCTCAGGTGAAATAGTGCAATTCTAGTAGATAATAGTGTTGTAAACTTTCTCGTTTTTAACTATATTGTGTTCGATTTCCTTCGTTCTCTGCTTTCGTATTGAAAGATGTATTAAATATCGTATTTGTGTTTAAAAAGTTACAAATCTGCTGATGATAGTAACTTTTTACTTTTCATGAATAGTGATAATTTATATAAATTTAATTAGGGTTATTTGTATTAATCGTCATAATAGATTATTCGTTTTGAACTGTCGATTTTTGTGATTCTTTAGAGCTAAGTTTTTTAGTAATTAAAAATGTTTTATACATTAAATTTTTCGCGAAGGTGCGGATGATTGTAATTTGATCTATTCATATTGTTATCAAAAATATTATTATAGATAGTGACTTTATTATCGTATAACTTAAAAATAGCGTATCTTTTTCGTTATAAATAGGTTTTTTTTTTAGTTCTTTATAGATTCGGAAAGCTTATGAAGTGTATTATTTTATAAACATGTTAACCGCTGTTTGAATCGAATTACAAAACAGCCCTTTCTGTATTTTACAAGATTATGAAAAATTAATGGTGATTGTAACTTATATAAACATAAAAATCAAGATTATATAGAAATCAAGGTTTATAGAATAAACCTTAGTTATTATCAGCTTGGACGAGAACAAATGAGTTTAGAAACACTTGTTTTGTATATCGCAACCGAGAGGTAGTTTAACACTAGAAAATGACCTCCTTACTCCTATGAAACCCGAATACTGTTGGCGACAATTTGATTAAATCGTACGTAAACGAGAAATCACCCGATCTTTTTTAGAGCTTAGATGATGTAGTAGAACACGTTGTATTGATCTAGAAATCAAATTATGGCTAGTGTCGTTATGGAGCTGGTTTTGTAGCCGTTGGATATATGATGAGAGCAAATGAGATGACTTTGAGAGTGTGTGAAAATGTTTGTTAAGAAATATGAAGATATTGAGTTTATGTTTTCTAGTTTAGGGCTGTATATATGGCTTATACTAAGGTTAAGGATCTCTAGTTAAGTTAACTAGGGTTAAGTTATAAGGAAAATATTTAAAAGATTTTAGATAATATTTAATAATTTCTAATAAATAGCTAAGGTTAATTTTAGGGCATATTTTAGTGTTGTGATATTCCGGGTTCGTCTAAACGCGTTTATTGCGAAACGTAAGACTCCGTACGGGATCCGATAAAATATAAATATGAAATGGTAACTACTTATAACCTCTACATAATTCTTATACACTTGCTTGATGTAAACATTTAATCGTTTGATGCCCGTTTACATTGAACTATAATTTTTAGCTTACGCGATTTAGCTTAACTTTTACGATTTAAAAGCAAATGCGTACAATACTAAAAATAACTTGTGAATTTATGACGTCGTCAATGACCTAAAAAACACGGGGTGTTATAGTCTTCCCTCATTAAATGAGCTTGTCCTCAAGGCTTATGAAACGACACTTAACGACAGTTTAGCTTATGTGAAAAGGTGTGAATGTTTCTTCCCTAATTGGTGTTTACGTTCACATGTAACTCAGGACCTTGCCTAGAGTTCCATCAAACCTTGACAATTAGGTTATGGGTTTGCCTCAACCGTTTGACTTCTCGATTCATGACCTCCACCGGTTTCTCGACAAACTAAAAGCTCTTTTATCAAAGTTAAGTTCCACCTAACGGAACAAACTAAGGGTTCGTCGGCATAGCACTTTCTCAAGTTGGATACGTGAAATGTATTGTGAACCCTGCTCAGCTCTTGCAGAAGCTTAAGCTTGTAAGCAACGGATTCAACTTGTTCCAACACCTTGAAAGGTCCAACCTATCTAGGGTTTAACTTCCCCCGTTTGCCACAGCGTACCTCTCCTTTCAGGCGATACCTTATGCATATCCAGGGTTGTCCACTTGAAAAATTATTATTGGCTTTCGTCTTACGACGGCGTTAATTTCTGGTGAGCCAAGATTGATAGGGATTGTCCTAGAGTGACTTAGGGACGTCGTTCTCGACCTCTTGGCTTGGATTTGCTTATAAATGACGTCGACCTTATAGTAAGATGGTGTAACTGTTTACTTAGTTATGGTTACTAATTCGATTTACCGAAGTAATCGCGCTTCATGAACTACGTACACATGAACTTGAATTGAATTAGAAAATTCGTTTTCTTGACAAGAAATTTTAAGGTGACTACTCTCGCACGCATGTCCTTCTGATTATCATCGGTCTGATCAAATTATGTTAATTAAGGACTAACGATGCATTGCTATTTTTTGTCAAAATAACGTTATGACTTTATAGACTTGACTTACCTGAATAATTTTAGAGAATTGGAGTAGATTGGCTGAAAATTTCCTCGATCATAGATTCCGATAGGATATATTTGAAAGAAAGTAAAGTAGACAAAATTTTTGTGATACATTAATTGATAGATAATTTGAAATCATTCGATACAATAGAAATTTAAGCGAACGTACAATGAGAATTCTTAAAGAAATGAAGTCTAAGCATTAGTATTATCTTCCTTGTCGTCAAGGTTTTGATTGGTTTCTCCTCCTGCTAAGGCAAGCACCCTTCCATGTGTTTCAGTACCTCTAGCTTGGTTTCCATTCTTTAACTTTAGGCAATTACTCCTATAATGCCCTTGATTCCCACATTCATAGCAAGTGAGGGTTCTCTTATTGTTAGTAGCAGCGTAACTCCATCAGTCTCTGGTCAGATGACCGACCCTCTTGCAGTTTGCACATTTTACAGTGCACGGGCCATTGTGATGAAACTTGCACTTGTTGCACAGTGATAGAGTCCCAGCATACTCTTTCCTTTCACCAGTCCCAGCGGCATAAGCTTGAACTACATTCTACCTCTTGGGAAGTTGTTGTTGAGCTTGGTTGTTGTTATCAAGTTTCCTCTTTTTCTCAGCTTGTCTTTTAGCAAATGTGCTGATTTTCTTATCCATTAGTTCGGTGGCGAACTCAATGGCATCTTGCATAGTCTTCGGCTTAGTTGCCATCACACTGCCATGGATCATGTCGGGCAAGCCACCGACATATTTCTTAACCTTGTCCGACTCTTCTGGAAACATTCGATCACACATTAGTGCCAGTTCTTGGAAACATTGGCTATAGGTTACCACATCATTACCCTTCACCTTTAAATTCCACATTTCGAACTCTAGTTTCTTAATTTTGCCCCTTGGGCAGTATTTGTCTGTCATCATCTTTTTCAGTGTCCTCCATGGCATTGCATGGGCAGCTTCAGGAGTAGTGGTCTTAACATGGGAGTTCCACCATGTAAGAGCATTTCCTTGCAGGGTACACGTAGCAAATTTGACCTGGCATGCTACTGTACAGTTGCTTATGCTGTAAACAGACTCCATCTTTTCAAACCACTGAGTGAGTCCGACAACTCCCTCAGTGCCCTTGAAGTTCAAGGGTTGGCATTTTAGGAAGTCCGGGTAGGTGCATTTACGAGCAACTTGCACAGGCCTTCTGGCACCCGTTCCTGAAGTATGGCTATCATCGCCATTTCTGGTTGCATCACGTGCTGCCAGTGCAGCAGTAACGCCTTCGTTAATCATTGCCTGAATTTGGGCATTGGTGACAGATGTAGTGGTATGAGTGTCTGTGATTGGTGTTGGTGTTGCACCTGGGTTTAACCTCGTGGTCCTTCTCTTTGGTGCCATTTTCTTTAAATAAAAAAGAAAACATAATACTCGTTAGATTTCATAAAATCATAACTATTGCATAACATATACTCATTAAACAAAATGAGATCACATCACACAATGAAATGTACAACTGTTAATGAAATTGACCATGGTATAACCAAATCGACATTCATTTATAATAAATTCGATTTCATAGATAACGTAATCCGTCCATTTCATATATAACTTGGAAAAACATACATGTTCGGTTTAGATACAATGATTCCCTATCGCTAGGTTACAAAATGAAAATCAACCTAGAGCCCTACTAGCCGGGAGTTACCCGTAATACTTAGTAGGCTATACAACATAGCTAAACAAAAGACAAAAGATCCATACCGGATAGCTACTTAAAACAAAAGATCTATACCGTCTGCTAGCTGGGAGTGACCCATAAAAACTTAACAGACTGCTTAGTAGCTACAATCATAACCAAAGTCTAGGAATTGCTACCAGTGTTCTCCAATGTGTCAATGTGTGCTCCAGCCTCCAGGGCCTGGGTACGCATGATATGCTGAACAACAAAATCATCTGCAGCCTAACGCTGCCACTCGTGGTGACGCACCTCAGTCTCTAACACTGTAACTCGTGCCTCTAATGCCCTGTAGTAAGCTTCAAACCTAGTCAAGTCCTGACGGGTCTCCATACTCTCTTGCTCATAAGCAAGTCTCTCTCTCCTCAATACCTCAATCTCAGCTCTCACAGCTGCACGATCCTTCTGGGCATCGTGATGTCGTGTACAGAACTCTGAACTCTCTCTAGTGCAAACATCTACCTGGTAAGTGACCCTCCTGTTGACCAACTCTAGGGCGGTCATCATCCTCCTCTCAGTATCTCGAAACCTGGTCTCCATAGTGTCTACATGACTATGATCGACTCTATGGGCCATAGTGGGTCCTGGCTGTCTCGCAGCAGCAGCAGCAGAACTCTCTCCAACCTCACAACTAGGTCTAGGAGTAGTAAGTAGTAGCCTCTTCCGAGGCGGTGTGTCAGCCTTGGGAATATCAGCTCTGCGGCTAGTGGATGGTGCAAGTAGTGGTATAGGTAACAATGGTGGTGTCCCTGATGGAAGTAGTGAATGATAGGTGGATGGTGCTGTAGCTCTTCAAATTATGGAGAATGCTGCTCTAGGTACGTTAGGGGTCGGATACGGGGAATTAAAATAGAATGGTGGTAGTGGAGGGTAGGTGCTCATCCTCAGCTGCACTAAGTCCTAGAGATGCATCACAGGCTCCGGAGGTTACTACAGGTATATGATCGGCTCAGCTCTATGGGATCAGGTACATACTCTGGAGAACGTGGTGCCTGCTCCAACAACTGTCGGGCAGTCCTTGTAAGGATACTCAATGAATACTCATAGATCGTGCTCAGAGGACAGAAGTTTAGGTAACAAAGAATCAGCTGACATGACTACTGTGACTAGCAGAAATAACTTATATGAGTATATTATATAAGGCTCTTATAGTAATATACATTTATATCATAACATGTATATCAATCATGCATGCATCTAGCCTAACCGACTTTATGCAGAATAGTAGTCTGTATGTCTTTGTAAAAACCTCTTTATATGATGCTATTGTTTGAAAAAGGTTATAGTCCCGCGAAAACATTTGACTTGGTTTTTACAACTTGCACTCTGATTACCAATATGTAACACCCCAAAATTGGGTCGCAGCGGGAATGTATTTCCGAGAGCGTTACTTTCATGATCCCATTGCACAAGTCAGGTGAGAATTGAATCTCTAAACTGAGTCGTTTTGGAAAATAAATCTTGTAAATTTGGACTTCAATGCACGTCAAGTAGGTCATACATCTATTTCACCTGAGAAAAATATGCTTAAAAGTGTCAACATAAAGTTGCGGGGGGGGGGGCAGAGTTTCTTAGGTTTTTGTAAGTAGAACTGTTAAATCCCAAAAAATTATATATATAGATCTTACTGTGGTTACAAGTTTCGCCATACAAGACTTGCACAACGCATAAACCTAACTTATATAGGTTAAATTATTATAAAATCTCAAAATGTTTTAATAGTATATATATTGTAATGAACACAGATATCCTAAAATTTCAAGTAGATCTATTATTAAGATAGCAAAGAGTATCCCGTATCATAGGTTTCTAAGATGTAGAGAATGACTTCTGATTTACTCTTACAGGTTCATGAACTGCGGACGTCGACTTGTATAGCATGCGCATTGTATCTTTAGGCACCGATAATAGTTCATTAAGTATATAGTTGTTTGGTCATGTAGACACCAATCAATTTCATAATTAACTATCGTAAACTTGTAAATAGCGTATCTTCTTCGTTATTAATCGGTTTTTTTAGTTCTTTATGAGCCCTCGATCCTTGTGACATGTAGTATTTTAGAAAAGCATAAAATACATGTGTAATGTTTCGAATACAAACAGCCCCCTAAGATAAATTTCTCAAAAAGTGTTTAAAACTTGTTTTTAGAACTTTTTAGCTTTACCACTTTGTTACAAATCCATTAGAACCCTTAATATCTTATGTCTTACATATATTAGGTCCATTTGTTCATATTTTTCCCAAGTGTTTAAGATAACAAGTGTTCTAATCTCACTTTTAATCAAAACTTATTAAAGAAACCCTAAATGGTGATTTTACTATATAAACATGTAAACACATAAAAATGATAAAAGTGAAGACATAAAGGTTTATAGCTAACCTTATAGTGATGTATGATGGTAAAAAATAAGTTCTAAACCCTTGTTTAGACTTTAAACACAAGCTTGCAAGAATGAAATCCTAGATTAGGTTTAGAAACCATAATCTTTCTTTCTTTCTTTAACACTTGAAAATGATTATCCAACACTTCAAATCACCATGAGGTATCTTAGATATGATGTATGAGAGCTTGTATGGTCTTATAAAATAAAGGTATGGATTTGTTTGGGTTGGCTATTTGAGCCGTGGGTTTTGAGGAGAGAAAGAGAGATAGTTTTGATTTTTGGTTAAGTGTTTATGAGAGTGAGAGTGTATGCTAGTGATATATATATAGTATAAGAGATATTTATCAATCACCAAGTACAAGAGTTTGTGATGAGAAGAGAGGTGAAGCTTTGGAAAGCACAAGGAAGCTAAGGTGAGGAAATATCTTAATATTTAGGGAGTTAGTCATCACCCTTGATATTTCTTGGTTCTATCTCCTCAAATCCGGCCACATGGGCATATGTAAGATGGTATTTGATAAATTTTGAGTATTGGGTATAATCGTGGGTATTTGTTGAAGCGTAGATAGGTTTTGGTACTTCCGGGTATGCCTAAACGCATTTTATCGCGAAACGTAACCACTTTACGTAACTAATAAAAATAAAATGAACAAAGTTAATAATTATCCTCAAAATAATTACATAACACTTGCTTGATGTAGACATTTAATCGTTTGATGCCCGTTTACATTGAACGATAATTTTTAGCTTACGCGATTTAGCTTAACTTTTACGATTTAAAAGCAAATGCGTACAATACTAAAAATAACTTGTGAATTTATTGACGTCGTATATGACCCTAAAACACGAGGTGTGATAAACAAAACCGGGCACGAGAAGGAAAAAAGCATGAAAAGCCAAGGCCAAGGTGTGCATTTATCAAGAAAAATCCAAGACGAGCCCGTAAACTCCAAAAATCCCAAAACCCGACAAAAGAACTAACGGTCGTTAAAGTTTTACATTACAAAAGGAATATGTTAGTAACATTTAACAATTGTTAAGTGTTATATAACACTTTCACAAGCCCAATGTATAAATGGCCCAATTTCCTTTTTATCAAATACAGTCCAAGTCAATACCTTATATAACTCTCGGTCAAACAACAACAAAGAAAAGAAGAAAAGATAAGAGCGGGAAGAACAGTCACTGTTCACCTTCCTTCCCCAAAATTACCCTGCCCTAATTACCCTTGTTTAAGTGAAATTAACCCTTCTAATCTAAGGTTTTACTTCCCCCATTTGCAAAGGTACCTCTCATTT
Organism: Tanacetum coccineum; assembly: GCA_026074375.1. NCBI lineage: Eukaryota > Viridiplantae > Streptophyta > Magnoliopsida > Asterales > Asteraceae > Tanacetum > Tanacetum coccineum. The sequence goes on from BQNB010016019.1 coordinate 50,204, forward strand.
CTAAGGCGCTACCTTAAGATAAACAGGTTTGTATATTCTGGAATTCTACTGACTTCCGTCTACATCGGCGTATTTCTTTTGGCGACAAGTTTGATAGCGGATTGTCCTAGAGCGACTAGGGATGTGTCTCGGCTTCTTGGCTTAGGATTTGGTATAAAATGACGTCGACTTTATAGTAAGATGGTGTAAGAGTTCACTTAGTTATTATGATTATTAGTTTGGTTCCTCAGGATACATACATTTTATGAATACGCAATCTAAAAAACCTGAATATAAGTAGAAATTTTTTTCCTGACAAACAGTTTTAAGGTGACTACTCTCAGCATGGCATGGTCCTTCCTGAATTATACATAGGTGATCAAGTTATGTATATTTGAGGACTAACGATGTAATGCTTATTTTCATCAAAATAGTGTTATAATTTGACTTGCAAAATAGAAAGTTAAAGTAAAGTAGACAAAATTTTTGCGATACATTAATTGATAGATAATTTGAAATCATTCGGGACAATGAATTTAGTGAAGTACACGAGAATTCTTAAAGAATGAAGTATTGCATTGGTAGTATCGTCCTTGTCGCTAGGTCTTGATGGGTCTTCTCCTGCCTAATTAAGGCAAACACTTCTACAGGGTTTCAGTACCTCTAGCTTGGTTTCCATTCTTTAACTTCGGGCAATCACTCCTATAGTGCCCTTGATTCCCACATTCATAGCAAGTGAGGGTTCTCTGATTGTTAGTAGCAGCGTAACTCCAACAGTCTCTGGTCAGATGACCGACCCTCTTGCAGTTTGCACATTTTACAGTGCATGGGCCATTGTGATGGAAACTTGCTACTTGTGGTTACAGTGGTAGAGTTACTTGCATACTCTTTTCCTTTACCAGATCCCAGCGGAGAGCTTGAACCACATTCTGCCTCTTGGAAGTAGTTGTTGAGCTTGGTGTTGTTATCATGTTTCCTCTTGTTCATCTGTTGGGTTTTTTTTTTTTTTCTTTTTCCTTCAGCAAATGTGCTGATTGCTTATCCAATTAGTGCGGTGGCGAACTCAATGGCTTCTTTCATAGTCTTTGGTTAGTTGCATCACACTGCCTGGATATGTCGTGCCATAGCACTCCGTCATTTTCTCAACCTTGTCCGACTCTTCCGGAAACATCTGATCACACATTAGTGCCAGTTCTTGGATACGGTGGCCTATGGGCGTACCATCATCGTTACCCTTCACCTTCAAATTCTACATTTCAAACTCCAGTTTTTCATTGAGCCCGTGGGAAGTATTTGTTTGTCATCATCTTTTTCAGTGTCACTACATGGCATGGCATAGGCGCTTCAGGAGTAGCTGGTCTTAAATGGGTTCACACCGCAAGTTAGAGCATTTTCATTGCAGGGTACACATAGCAATTTCGGTATGGCAGGATATGTACAGTTGATTATGCTGTAAACAGACTCCATCTTTTCATAACCAATTGAAGGATGTCGATAACTCACTCGTGCCCTTGAGTTCAAGGGTTGGTATTTTAGGAAGTCCGGGTAGGTGCATTCACGAGCAGCTTGCACAGGCTTCTGGCACTCGTTCTCTGAAAGTATGGATCTCATCGCCATTTCTGGTTGCATTCACGTGCTGCAGTACGGCAGTATCGCATTCGTTAATCAGTGCCTGGATTGGCATGGTGACAAATGTAGTGGTTAATGAGTGTCTGCGACCGGTGTTGTGTTTCTCCTGGTATTAACCTCGTGGTCCTTATCTTTTGGAGACCATTTTTCTTTAAATAAAATTGAGATATCAATATATACTCGTTAGATTTCATTAAAATCAGAAATCTATGTCATTACATATACCATTAAGTAAAGCGAGATCACAATCACACAGTGAAATGTAAACTGATTATTTATAATATTAACCATGGTATAAACCAATTGACTTTTATTTATAATAAATTCGATTTCATAGATAACGTAATCCGTCCATTTCATATATAACTTGGAAAAACATACATGTTTGGTTCAGATACAATGATTCCCTATCGCTAGGTTACAAAATGAAAATCAACCTAGAGCCCTACTAGCCGGGAGTTACCCGTAATACTTAGTAGGATATACCATAGCTAAACAAAAGACTAAAGATTCCATACGGATAGCTACTCCAAAACAAAGATCTATACCGTCTGCTAGCTAGTAGTAACCCCTAAAAACTTAACAGACTGCATAGTAGCTACAATCATAACCAAAGTATAGGAACTGCTACCAGTGTCCTCTAATGTTTGTTCAAGCGTGCTCTAGCCTTCCAGGGCCTGGTAAGTCATGATATGACGATCAGCAAATATCAATCTGCAGCTCGAGCTGCTCTCGTGGCGGATGCTACTCAGTCTTAACACTGTAAACTCGTGCTCTAATGGTGCAGTAAGCTTCAGACCCCCTTAGTCAAGGCCTTGACGGGTCTCCATCTCTCTTTGCTCGTTAGCAAGTCCTATCTCTCTCCTCATACCTTAACTCTCAGCTCTCACAGCTGCACGATCCTTATAGGCATCGTTGATTTCGTGAGTAAAACTTCGTACTCTCTCTACTTGCGAAAACATTACTAGTAACTGACCCTATGTTGACCATGTCTAAGGCGGTCTTCATTTCTCTCGTCAGTATCTCGAAAACATGGTTTCTCCATAGTGTATACCGACTGTAATCGACTCTATGGGACATAGTGGTCCTGACTGTCTCGTTAGTTGCAGCAACAGAACTTCCCAACTCACAACTAGGTCTAGGAGTAGTAAGTAGTAGCCTCTTTTGAGGCGGCGAGTCAGCCTCGGGAATATCAGCTCTACGGCTAGTGGATGGTGCAGGTAGTTGTATAGGTAACAATGGTGGTGTCCCCGATGGAAGTAGTAAATGATAGGTGGATGGTGCTGTAGCTCTCATCTGAGCCATGGCTGCTCTAGTACGTGGGGGTCGGATACGTGGGGATAAAAAGAATGGTGGTAGTGGAGGTGTAGGTGCCTCATCCTCAGCTAGCACTAAGTCCTCAGGATGCTTAGGCTCCGGAATGTACATAGGTATATGATCCTCCAGCTCTATGGGATCAGGTACATATATGGAGACGTGGTGCTGTCCAAAAAACTGTAGTGGAGCCTCCTCGTTAAGGATCTCAGATGGAATACTCTAAGATCGTGCCTCAGAGTGAACAGAAGTATAGGTAACAGCGGAATCAGCTGACATGACTACTGTGATGCAGATATACTTATAGAGTATATTATATAAGGGCTCTTATAGTAATATGACATTTATATTCATAACATGTATATCAATCATGCATGCATCTAGCCTAACCGACTAATGCACTAATTAGTGTATGTAAGTCCCGTGAAAACCCCTTTTTATGAATGCAATGTTTGAAAACGGTTATAGTCCAGCGAAAACATTTGACCTGGTTCTCTATAACCTTGGCTTTGATACCAATCTGTAACACCCAAAATTGGTCGCAGCGGATTGTTATTCATCCGGGAGCGTTACTTCATCGATCCCCATTGCACAAGTCAGAGAGAACGACCTTAACTGTGTCGTTTGAAAAAAAATCTTGTAAACTTTGGCCTCCAAGGCACTTCATGTATGTCATACATCTATTTCCCTGAGGAAAATTTTGTCTTAAAAGTGTCATCATTAAAGTTGGTGAGTTCATTGGTTTTTATAAGTATGCATGTAAATCACAAAAACCTATATATATAGGTTTACTGTGTTACTAGATTGCAATACAATATTGCAAAACGCATAAACCTACATATATAGGTTTACTTATATAAAATCCCAAAATGTTTCAAGTATATATTGTAATGAACACGATATCCCAAAAATGTTTCAAGTAGTATTATAATGAACAAAAAAATATACAAAATGTTTCAAGTAGATATTATAATGAGCACAATATCCCAACTAGTATGCAAGTATGTAAGAGAATGATTATGTTTACTCTAAGTTCATGGAAACTGCCGATGACTTGTATGTATGTGCCACTTTATTCAGGGGCACGTAAATGTTCATTAGTTTAGAGTTGTTGGTCAGTAGCAACAATCTTTTCATATCGACTTGGTATTTCGTGCGTTAGTTACGATCTCGAACTAGTGAGAGCTACTCACCCGAAAGGGGTTGTCAACCCCTAATAGATCATATTTTTAAAACACATTCGCGATCACCCTCCTAAGTAGATTTACAGTTCATGACACCTAGCTAATCCGTAATTATTGAGTAAAGGCAAGTATTTGTTTACGTCAAAAAAGTAAAACAAGTATTGTATCTCATGCATGACCAAGTAAAGAAGTGCATAAATCAATTGTAATTAACCAAGTAAATGTAATTATAATTTCAAGCATGTTCTACCCAAAACCTATAATACAAATCATGTAAAAGTGGGCTTATGACTCCACCTCGAGTGAGTACTATTTAAGTATATCACGCAAAAAATGCGTCCGCTCAATCGCCAGAATGCAAACTAATAATATAGGTCGTATGAGTTCTCGAGTATGTTGTTCTAACAATACCATATATAATCCTATGTAGTTATCATCATACTATCGTTCGGGCTATCATAATTAAGAGGCCATGACATGACGTACGAGGAGCTAGGATACTTTAAATCGTAAATCCAACAACTCGTCAATACGCCACCCGAAGAGGCCTCATTATGAAATTCCCTAGTAATATAGCACTTTGGTAACTATAACACATATATATCTATATAGCTAATCACATCGAATCATTTTAGCGGAATCATTATTTTTTATGGTTAAAAATGTTTATATTTTACGCACTTTTAGCAAAAATGACTTAACTTCGTCGTGTCCGTTTTTTGTTCGTTTCTCGCGTTTCTTATGCACTCGCTTTCAGTGGTAAGACGAGTCGATATAAAATCACTTTTTTAGGTTTTCATGATTTCTGAGTGAATAGTGATTTTACTGTTCATCTAGCTTATAAACTGTTTTTTCGTTTTAATAGCGTAAAACTTGTAACCGTCGTATCTTATTCGTTATAGCTCCGTATTTTTGCATTCTTTCGAGCACGATCTCGAAATAATGTTTTAATCATATTATTTATGTTGTACAAAGATAAGTTTCTGCTATGAATTGTAACTTTTATTAAACATAGTTTATAAAAGTAGTAACTATCGTAAACTTGTAAATAGAGTATCTTTTCTGTTTTTTATTGGTTTTTATGTGGTTCTTTATGACCCCTCGATCCTATGTAACATGTTGTTTTTATAAAAGTTATAAAATAAATACATGTAGTAAAGTAATTTTATAAAAGTATAACAATAATATGTAATTTTTCGAATACAAAACAGCGCCTTAAAATTAAATTTCTCAAAAAGTGTTTAAAACTTGTTTTTAGAACTTTTTAGCTTTACCACTTTGTTACAAATCCATTAGAACCCTTAATATTTTATGTCTTATATATATTAGGTCCATTAGTTCATATTTTTCCTAAGTTTTCAAGATAACAAGTGTTCTAATCTCACTTTTAATCAAAACTTATTAAAGAAACCCCTAAATGGTGATTTAGCATATATAAACATAGTAAACACATAAAATGATAAAGTGAAGGTCATAAAGGTTTATAAGAGAACCTTTATAGTGATGTCATGATGATAAGAAATAAGTCCTAAACCTTGTTTAGGACTTTATAAAACCAGCTTTGAAAGAATGAAAACCTAGATTTTGGGGTTTAGAAACCTAATCTTTCTTTCGTTCTTTATCACTTGAAAATGATTCTCCAACACTTTAATTCACCTTGAGGGTTATATTAGATATGATGTATGAGTGTTGTATGGGCTTATAAAAATCAAGGTATGGATTGTTTTGGGATTGACTATTTGAGCCGTGGGTTTTGAGGAGAGAGTTAGAGTGAAGGTTTTGATTTTTGGTCTGAGTGTTTATGAGAGTGAGATTGTATGCTAGTGAGTATATATATATATATAGTGTAAGAGTATTTATCAACAGAAGTCCAAGTGTTAGTGATAAGAAGAGAGGTGGAGCATTACGAAAGCACAAGGACGCTAGGTGAGGTAAATATCTTGATATTTAGGGAGTTAGTCATCACCCTTGATATTTCTTGGTTCTATCTCCTCAAATCCGGCCACATGGGCATATGTAAGATGGTATTTGATAAATTTTGAGTATTGGGTATAATCGTGGGTATTTGTTAACGCATTTTATCATGAAACGTAACCACTTTACGTAACTAATAAAAATAAAATGAACAAAGTTAATAATTATCCTCAAAATAATTACATAACACTTGCTTGAGTAGGTATAATTTAATCGTTATGATGCCCGTTTTCATTGAACGATAATTTTAGCTTAAGCGAGTTAGCTTAACTTTTACGATTTACAAGATGCGTTACAATAATGAAAAAATAACTTGTGTATTTATGACGTCGCTTTATGGACCTAAAACACGGGGTGTTATTTAGTCTTTCTAGTTACTTAGATTTCCAACTAGTTTTTATCATAGGGACTCTTAAGGACAATCCTAACATGTCCAAAGGAGCAAAAAGGTGACAAGAGGAGTTTAAAAACTTTGGGTCGAGCGTTCATAACTTTGACAAGGATGTTGGAAGAAAGGATGTCGTTGGAAGAATGACTTGTTGGTGGAAGCATTTTAATTGTTTTATTATGGATCTTTGGATTGTTAACTTATTTATTTGAATTTGCATGCGTACACTAGATGCTGAAACTACGTACTCTCTTTATTATGCTATGCATTATGAATATCTAATCATGTCAATGTTATTTGGTAGTACAAAATATTACTTGCATGATAATTAGATTTGTGTTTTGGGTGAAAAATGATGTTCTGGTCTGTATTTGGGTGGATATTTGCAACCACGGATCCACCATATGGTAGATCCGTCTGTTATTTTGGTGGATCCGTGGCTCATCCAGGCCAGGCGCCAAAATTTGAATTTTCTTGATTTTTTAATTTTGTTACATTTATATTTATAAACCATGCTATTGTTACTAGTGGGATCTTAAACCTTAGGATATAACTGTTTCTCCATATTAATCCATGAACTATTTTACATTTCATATCAACACTTTCTCCTTATATAATCACCCTCAAACACCATTTTCTTCATTTTTCACTACAATTTCTTCACTTTACAACCTTGCTAGTTCATAGCTTATGACTCGTTAAACAAAACAAATTCCACCCAAACTTCAAAAGAAATACGCAAGAATGGAATGTCAAGTACCCACAAACTTATGTCAACCTCACATCACCTCAAGTGAAGAATCAAACAAATGAGTGAAACTCCTTCACCAACTCCTAGAAAGAAATCACTCTCACCACCTCAAGCTCTATCAAAATCAATCTCTAGCAAAAGCACACACTACAACTCTTCATCATCACCAAGTGAGTCTCCAACACTAACCCATGTTGCACCACTACCTAAACTTCGTTTTGTCATTCCGATAAAACTTTAACCTCAAGAACTTCCTCCACTTTAAGTGTCACTAAATGATCCTTATGTTTAAACCATGGATAATTGGCCACCGGGCCTCTCTAATCCATCTCCACCACCACGTGTCACTAGACCACCTCCTGGTTTTCCAAATCCACCACCCGGATTTGAACCATTGCCATTAACCCAACCTTTGTTTATCAACATTAACAACAACACACCTCTCCTCAATAACAATGCACATCTACTAGAAAACATTCACCATCCACCACTAAATCTTGGAAATCAAGATTTTCCCAATCCTCCAAACATTTTGGATTTTGTTCATCCAAATGACATGCCTCACCTCTACAATATGTTTTGTCAATCTTGTAGCACCACAAGGCATGAAATCCAAATGCTCCGAAACCGTGTCAACTACATGTTCTCCTATATTCGACACCACCTCGGCCCTTCATCACACCCACCTTACTTTCCGCATTAGCCGCATAATTACCTCACCCCACCCCTCGGATTATATGAGAAAATGTTATCTATCATAAGATTTAGGATTTTTAATTGTTTAATCTTATCATGTAATGGCTTTTACGTCAAATTTTATGTTTTATCCCTTATAATGGATTTAACATTATTTTTATTTGTTGTGTTAATGATGGATGTTTATTGCATAAAATGTATATGTGTGCATTTGTGATTGTCATATATATATTTGCTTGTCTACTAACTTTGTTTTGTAGCAACGCATCCATAGCTCGATTACTTGGTGCCCCAAGCAAGGGGGAGCATACACCAAGGGGGAGCACTTGCAATTTTGTCGTTATTTTTTTTACTTTGCATTCGTAACCATGTGACTTAGCATTCGTAAAAAACAAGACTTGCAAGATTCGCCTCTACAACACTTTTTGCTTTGACAAAAAGGGGGAGAAGATATGTAAACTCATCTACTAAATACTTATTTAGTAACTTTTAAATAAGCATGAGTTTATATTTTGTCATCATCAAAAAGGGAGAGATTGTTAATACAAATATTCACGCAAAAACGATATTTATATTTAATGATCTTCATGTTTTGATAATAACAAATATAATGTCATACTACGTAAAAGTTTACGTAAACAAGTTATTTAGTCGAAAGTTTACTTGACGCCGACAAATCACTTAAGGTATGAATATGACATTATTAAACATAGTTAATGATCAAAGAAAAATATTATCATTTCCATAAATCTTTTCTAATCAAATGATTTAAGCTAACGCATGATTAATTTAAGCTAGTTATATTAATCATGTAAGACAAAATAAGATTAACCATAAGTGAAAACAATCTTTCCAAATCTTTCCAAGTCTTCCCAAATCTAGAAAATATTTCCTTATTGGTGATAAGAGATATTTTCTTCTAGAAGAATCCATTAAACTAGTTTTAATAAGTACAAAACAATATTTTGTATAGATTTGGGGTTAATCACAAAATGACAAATTTTGTCCCAGCTCCACCCACGAATCCACCAAAACCACTAGACGGATCCAGGAGATAGGGGATCCATGGGCCGCACGTCTTGTTCCCCCAGGACAGATTTGAATTTCAAAAGGTTGCCTATAAATACCAACCTTATTCTTTCATTTTATACAACTCCTGACAAATATTTTTCTCATATATATTTTATCTTTTATATATATTCTTTGATCATCATACTTGTTACATAATCCGTTACAAGTGATCAACTCATTCTACTCTTTAGTGAAGAACACTCAAGAAGACGTCAAGCTTCAAGTGTTAATAGTTTAGTTGTGTCATCACGTTTGTGATAATCATTCATCTCGTATATCTTGTGTTGTGTGTTGTGTGTATCATATGTGTATGATAGGTTAGTATTTAAGCCTCAAAATACATAGTGTGTTAGATTGGTTCTATCTCGAAGTAGAACTCGGTATTTAGCTTAGTACCAGAAAAAGTGTAAGCGACGTGTACGGTTTTCTCCGCCTAAAGGGAGCTTGTTGACATAGTGAAGATAACTCTCAAGTTGGGTACTTAGGGAGTGGAGTAGGGCGAAGAGGTGCTTCGTAGCCGAACCACTATAAATCATTGTGTCATCGATTTGATCTTTCTTATCTTTACTCGCTTACATTTTGTAGATTGTTTATTTACTTATTGCTTCGCTATCGTATACACTTGTGTATATATCTTGAATTCACATAAGTCAACAATCTAAGTTTTAATTTTAAAACGGTAAAAACTATTCAACCCCCCTTCTAGTTTCCACACTCATGAATGAAGGATGTGAAGTAAGTGACGAAGGAGGAGTCATGTAAGGAGTGTGACTCCGAGTCTAGTTACAAGACTCGTTAAATAAACAAAAGCACTTATTGGGAGGCAACCCAATCCATTTTATTTCATGCATTTTAGAAGTGTCTTGTGAGTCTATTTTGAGTCATATGTTTGTGCTATTTATTTTTTGTGGTTTATGCAGTATTTTTTCAGAAAATAACTAATAGAATTGCGTGCAGAAATTTTTCTAAGAAAATAAATGGGAATTTTTAGTCTCTGGAGACGGCGTCAGGATTTATCCCGACAGCGTCACGTCTCCAGATTCTGTAAAATTCAAATTTTTATTATTTTTGAAAAATTAATTTTGTATAATTTCCATAATTTGTAATTTTTCTAAAACTCGTAGAAAACCACCATTACATTAACACATTAATCCTATCTTTATTGCTTTCGTAGTGTCTAAACCCTAAATCATTACGTTGTATATTATCATTCCGCCGAATTTTACGCTAGGTATAGTTGTTTCTTGTCTTTAATTTGCAGGTTATATTTGATGAGAAAAAGCCCGTAAGTTCTTAGGAGTTTCACGTTTAAGATTCTTGGATGACGATTTAGCCGGGATCATTTGTTTCTTCTCCATTTATTGAGCAAAACCAGGGGAGTACAAATTTCTTTTTCCCTTTTCTTTTCCTTTTATTCGTGTATTCGGGTACTTTTAAAAGACCATTGAGGACAATGTTCAACATAAGTGTAGGGGGAAATAAGCCTTAGAAATTATTTCTTCATTTGTCTTTGCTTTGTCCTTAAAATGATGCGTAATATACCAAAACATAGCGTAAAAGGTAATTTTAACCCAAATTTAAAATTTTTTTATTGCACATACCGATGAAAACTTAGTATTATTAGCGTCTCATGGATAGGAATTATATGACTAGCACAAAAACCCTACCACTCTAAAAAATTCTACCCCAGAAATGTGAGGTTCACCCCTAGATCTTTAGGAATTCAAGCACCCATCTTTGGTGCTTAAGATAGTTTTACCTTTAGCTTGCTCGAGTTAAGGAATGAACAATCATGTATGTCCCTTTATGGATTTTATCGTGCATATGTGGTTTTGTCGCTTTTTCTGGAGCATTGGTATTGGTTAAAATTATATGAGAGTGTACCGGTAATATATTAAATTTTAGAACTTGCTTTAGTGATGCATCCTGAGACTGCTTAGTGAGATCGCATTCGTGTGATTAGGATTTGCTAAATGATAAGAGGCACTAGGATAAACCCTGTTTTAAACCTGTATTTGTTATTATGGTCACCTCGATCATATAACTACCCCCACACCCTTGCTATGCACTCATTTTTAGTGCAAGATACCCCTAGTACACCCCTCCGAGCCTATCCTTTTTGAGGTTCTCGTAACTTCTAGTAGATTCCAGATTATTAATGAAGAGCATTGTTTACACCCTTACCAAAATGTTACACCCAAATCACCATAGCATTCCTTCTATGTACTCATTTTTAATATATTATTGTTATCACATTTGTAAACCTAGTTAATTAATTGCTTGAGTACGTGGTTGCTAAGTCGAGTCTTTTATTAGTGTATATAGTTTTGGGACGATTGAGATTCATGGTAGTTTTTATTTTTATGGAGAAATGGGGAAGAAGCCAATTAATACCCCCCATACGTGCTTAATACACTCCATGTTATTTTGATCCTTTCAATTATGGTCATTAGTTAGTTTATGTTTATGAGTTTTAAAAACTCAAGTGGAGGGGTGCGTTATAAACCCCAAATTATGTATTATTATGTTTCAGCAGATGGCAGGGCAAAAGTGTACGAAAAAAATATATATAAAAAAAGAAAAAGAAAGAAAAATTGAAAAAATAGAAAAAGAAAAAAAAATGTACGGCCTGCCATCTTGCTTATGTTTATGTTTATGTCAAGATAGTGTCAGAAAAGAAAAAGAAAGAGTTTGATGTAGAGTTAGTATATATTAATCCGAGTGTGGTCGAGTCTTGGCTTAGCAACGCCTTTACAGGTATTCATGTACTTAATTAACTCACCACCATCCACATCCACCCCAAATTCACCCAAATATATCCCATCCATTTCCGTTTCCATTTAACTTACACCCATACATCACAACCCTTTAAAGACCTCTTTGATAGTAATTCCTAGGTGCTTACGCCACAACGGTGGAGGTTTGATCCTTTATCAAGCTTATCGTAATTTATATGCTATGACAGGTAATGAGTGTTAATTTTTCATTTCTCATATTGCTATAATTCATTATACACCTGAGAGAAAGAGAGAATCCAAACACTTATTGTGAGGTGCTAGTATATAATTTCTGTGCTTTTAATTACGAGGTCTAAGTGGTTGTGTCATAAATTATCTTTGAAAAGTAAGTTAAATGCCCCTAATATTGTTATTGTCTAGGTAGAAAAGCCCATTTGCTTGAGGACAAACAAATCCTAAGTGTAGGGGTATTTAATGAGGTGTCATTTTATACACTTTTTCGGGTTCATTCAACCCTATAAATCATGCAAATATCCACAAAATATGTGCTTAATCGTTTCTTTTTTTGTTTTTAGCAATTGGATAGCATTTGGAGGAAATACACGTGACCGGGTTCATTTGGAAAAGAAACAAACAAGATTACAACTCTACACCAAAGTCGATGAAGAAATTACTCACAATGGCTGGAGACGGCGTCATAAATACTGGCTACACCGTCAGGATAACAAAGCGACGACGTCAAGATATTTGAGATGGTGTCAGAATGTAACTAACTTAAAGAAGCCCTAGAAGATTCTGCGAAGCAACGGCGTCAGGATTCTCGTGACGTCGTCGTGGCCGAATTTCTATATATACAAACTCGTTTTTAGGGTTTTAGTGTGGAACTTTTGGGATACGAACTTTATACTTAGGGTTCGAGTTTAGCAGCTGTTAGGGTTGTTTTTAGGGTTTAAAAACCCTATTGTAGCAACCTTTAACTCATGTTTCAATCAAGTGAAGTCCTTTATCTCTTAATCTTTCAATATGTCTATGTGTTGTCTGATTAATTATTGTTCTTCACTTCTCTTTAACATGCTAGGCTAGATCTATTAGTACTTACTTATGATTGCATAAAACTTAGTTTGTAGATCTCTTAATATTGCTTCTTGTGATTGATGTGCGCGTTAGGCTCTAAAAAACTGGCTATAAAATATTACATTAGCATAGATATCTAGGGAAACGCGATTATGTAGAAAGGATACCATCAGTAACAGTCTTCATACTACCTTACCCCTAATATTGTTGATCCCTCATAAGTGTTTTAATGCATGTAATGTACTTTTAGGGGTCTTGTAATAGTCTTTATACTACCTTAGTTGTGCGTTGCCTAAACGGAAGATTACATAGACAGTGGATTCGTGTAATTCGTTCATGAACTAGGAAATACTTACACTGATCATCACAAGTGTGACAAAGCAATACGATTAGGAGAAGCAAACTAAGCATTAGTGCATGATTAAGTAAATACATTTGTTTACCTATCGAGTTTCCACCAAAGTAGTTTAGATTTAATTTTAGTTTAATTAGTTTAAAACTAAAACCCCCTCTCAAAACTAGAATTTTACTTGCTTTCTAAAAATATAAAAATACAAAAATATACTTCTTTCAACCCTTAGATCTTAGTTAGGTTTAGTTCGAGCTTTCACATACTATTTTCCTAGAGAACGATAATAACCCTCGAGTCCTTGCTATACTACACTGCAACGATTAGGTACTCTGCCTAGGGAGTTATAAAACCTGTTACATTTACAACAACCGCATCACCTAGGTAGAGTACCTAACCGTTGTAGTGTAGTATAGGCAAGACTCGGTGGGTTATTATCGTTCTTTAGGGGAATAGTTTGGGTGGGCTCGAATTGTCCGTTACTAATGTCTAAAGGTTGAGGGAAGAATATTTTTGTATTTTTATGTTTTTTAGAAAGCAAGCAAAATCTCAAATTTTGAAGAGGGGTGGATTAAACTACTTAATTAAACTATTCCTAATTCTATTCTAATTATGAAGAAAAGTAAATTGTTAGAAACTCGTATGGTTAAACAAACATGTTCACCTAATCATGCACTACTCCCTAGCTGCTCTCTCTAATCCTATTGCCCGTCACCCTCATTAGTGTAATGTATAAGTATTTCCTAAATTCAGCCGCGGGTTGGTCAAGTCCGCTATCTGCGTAACAACCTAGACGATGGTTACCTTCAGACACCGCTCACGTCTAATAGTAAATTCACGCGCACTAAATACTTAACTAGGAATCCACCCTTACGGCAAACTAGATATGAAGATCCAGAATGTGGGTATTCTCTTAACCTAATCGCATTTTACTAGACGTCTATGCTATGATATGAAGATCAAATACCTAGTTTTCTAATGCCTAACGCGCAAACCATTAACAAGAAGCAATAATAAAAGAGATTACAAACTAAGTTTCATGCAATTATAAACAAACACATAAAAGGTTCTCCCAAGTTTCCACACAAAAAATATGAAAAATAAAGGTTTGTATATATAGAAATTGAATCCTGACGGCATCACTAGGGTTTCCTGACACCGTCAGCCCGCCGAAACTTCCAAAGGGTTCTTTTTGTCAGCTATTGTGATGACGTCACAGTTCGTGGTGATACCGTCGTGCTTTGATCCTGACGGCGTCAAGGTGAATTTCTAACGCCATCTTCACGACCTGAGAAGTCACACTTTTAATTAAAAACTTTACTTTTTGCTTTTGGTGAAGGCGTCAAAATGGAAGTTGCAAGCTTGAAAAGTTATGTTTTTGTACAGTTTCTTTCCGAATCGAGCCCAAGTCACGTGCTTTTCCTCCAAATGCTTCCCAAATGCTAAAACATCAAAAAGAAATGATTAAGTATAATAACTGAGCATATTTGCATGATTTAGAGGGTTAAATGGCCTCAAAAAGTATATAAAATGACAACTTATCACTTAACTCAAGCATGTTTGAATTATAGATAGATTCCATATTTTGATGTAAATATAGAAAATGGCTAGATTAGGATTGATATGCTTACTTTTGAATAGTCTAGGGACTAAATATATATTTATTATATACCTAGCCACACCACTACGTATATAATAAGGTCAAAGACCACCAAATGATGTAACAACACCACACCAACTCATTTGTATCAATATCATTTGAGAAAAGGAAAATTAAAAAAATTCTTTCTCTAAACACACATACTACACACACTATATCCTTCAATCAAGATATTAATATTTTAATATATGGTATCAAGAGCCAATGATTGCGGATTAGTGATTTTTCTTTTAGTGTTTGTTCGTGTTAGAGATTGAGGATTTTCTTATTTTTGAGCTTATTAGACTGCTTAATTCGTGACTTTTTGAGCTTATTTTGATAAATAATCATTCACGTCTTATTTTTTAAACTTCAAAACGTATACATTTGATTTGAAAAGAAAAACATGACGTGAAAAGTGTTAAAGTCTGTGAAGAAAATCTGAAAGTTTGAGCTTGTTGTAGTACTTATATTTTGCTTATTTCATTTAGAAAAAATTTTGTTTGATATTAAAATGACACAAAATACAAATTTGATCTTAAAACATAAAAAATGATGAAAATTTGTTTACAAAAACGTAATTAGAAGTAGCTTTTGGTAAAAAGTAGGATACTTTGAGTTTATTGGATAGCTTATTTCATACGGTATGTAAAAAAGCTGAAAAGGACAGAAAGTCACAAGTTTTTAGGAAAACCCGTTTTTATATCCTGTGATAATAAGAAAAGCCGCAAGAAAGGATTTTGTACTTTTCCTACAAGTTTGTACTTTTCCTGCGATAATGAATTTTCCTGCGAAAATCAGTTGGTCAAAGCTGCAAATATAAGGAAAGCTATGAGAAAAGGACGTGTGAATTTGTATTCTGATAAAAAGCTGCGAGAACCACGTGTGATTTTTGATAATCTGCATTTTTATAGATATCACGTAGTCTTGCGTTCTTATTTATTTTTTAGTGGTCCTGCGTGTTTGAGTATTATCCAGTGGACAAGCGAAATAGCCTATCAAACCTACGACAATCAGTGGTACTTTTCCTTCATATTTGAAAAATCTGCAACAATCAAAGCAATAAGAAAAGCTACGACAATAAGAAAACATGCATGAATGAGTGTTTCATATCATGCGTGAATAGTCTTCCATATCATGCGTGAATTCTCTTCCAAATTCAGTGAGAATACTTTTCATTTTCCGCGTATTTCTACAGATTGATAGTGACCTTTCATGCAAGATTAAATAGTTTTGTTTCTTGCAAGTTTGTCATTTATCTTGTGAATATTAGTGGTCCTACTAGACTTGCGTGTTTGTCATTTATCAACCTGTCCTACAAGTATCAGGTTGACATAGAAAAGCTGTGAAAATAGTGTATTAAAACCAGCGAATATTGCCTTCAAAACTGCAGAAATAGGTTGTCAAAACCTAAAGAAATAGGTTGTCAAAACTTTAGCGAGTATACATCATCAAGTCCTGCGAAAATTGCTTTTCAAAACCAGCGGGTTTTAGTGTTTCAATCCTGTGAGAATAATATTGGTCTATTTCAGCAAGTATTAGTTTTGTTCATGCAAGAATAGTGATTACGCAAGTTTTGGATTAGGGTTTACAAAGAGCTTAGGGCTGTTCTAATTTCAAGATTACAAGTCGTAGTTAAGTTTGTCTAAATACACCCTCAAGTGCAAAGTATTTTCACCGTTAGTCCATTAACGCTTGATATCTTGTCAAGTTTTGAATTAGGTGTGCATCGTTACTCCTTTGATTCATTACATAACGATTGTTAAAACCTCAATTCATTTTACAAATTATGAGTCATGACGTTATTCCAGTTGCTTCAACAATGAGGATTTCGTTGTTGTATCGGGGTGAATATTCTCAGTGGCGTGAATGGTTTTTAAACTATCTTGAAGAGCAAACGGATGGTGATGTGATGATTCGGTCTATTAATGAAGGTGAAAAACATTTCTAACTGTGTCTCTAATGAAAATTGTTGGAAATGCAGTAAATGAACCCCCTGCTAAAAAAGATCCAAAGTAATGGAATGCTAAAGAGAAAAGAATTCGAAGGATTGATCATCTTGAAAGGTTTCTTTTGATTCAAAGGATTCCAAATGACATTTATTCTCTTATCGACAACAACGATACCTCTAAAGATTTATGGGATGCACTTGAAAGGAAGATCCGTGGTTATGAGTATGGTGAACAAGACAGGAAAGTTGCAATTTTGTATGAGTATGAGACATTCAAAGCTACTGAAGGAGAGCAATTACTTGATACTTATCTTCGTTACTTACAAGTGATTAATGATTTGTAAAAATGTGGTTATAAGAAAGATTGTGAGTTGAATTACAAGTTCTTGAACAATCTGCCACCAGAATGAAAACAATATAGTACATTGATGAGGCAAACAAAGAACTTAATGGGTATCAATATTGATGCTCTTTACAACATTTTAAAGCAAAATCAATGTGATGTGAACGATGTAGCGGGCATTAAGAAGAAAACAATTATTGTTACTTTTGATCCTTTAGCGTTGGTTGCTGAGAAAACAAAAGTGAGTAAAGGCATAGAGAAAGTTGTAGTTCACTTAGATTAAGAAGAAAGCGATTATGAAGATATCAATGATTTGAAAAAGCTTACAACATTGTTAGCAAAAGCTTTGAATTGGAAGAAATTCTATGCTAAACCAATGAACAATAATTTGAGAACTTCTTCAGCATTTACTTCATCAAAGAAGAAACCATAGTATGTGAAGCAAGAGGATAAGAAAGAAGATAGGAAGAAAAGGGATATAAGCAAAGTAAAGTGTTACAATTGCAAAAAGGAAGGACATTTTGCCAAAGATCGCAAGAAAGCAAAGGTCAAGGACTACAACTACTACAAGACAAAGATGTTGCTAGCAAAGAAAGACAGTGATGAACAAGTGCTTCTTGCTGAGGACCAAGTTTGGATAGAGTCAAGTAGTGATTTAGATCAAGAGCTTAGTGCAAATATGGCCTTCATGGCTAAAATGGAAAAGATTATTTCTGATTCAGAGGAAAGCTCATCATGTGACAAAGAAACTCTTGCTGAGGCATCTTATTACTCCTCTGATTCTTAAAGTGAATATGAATTTGAAACTTCAGATTATTATGATAAAACTGAAACTAATTATGGTTCATTTGTTTTTGTTAGCCCTAAGAAGTGACTGAATTCAAGTTTCAGGAAGACGATGTTATCACACCTTGTCTGCATATCAAAGAATCATAACTATAAAAATCAAGAGGAAACAGCTGTCCTACAAGTTTAAATAAGATTAGTGAAGGTTGCCATTACTAAGGGCCGCCAGTTAGTGACATGCCTAAATTCTATTCAAAAGGTGCTACAGTAAACCACACTTCCTCTTCCTAGTAAATCGTCATGGATGCAAACATACAAGTTGCCACGCCAACATATATATAAAAATTCATAGGTTTATGGAGCCCTCGCAGGCTCATTTAAAAACAACTACAGTAAACCATACTAATCTGCATTTATATGGAGCGTTGGGAATATATATTATCATCTCCAAACTTGTTGACAGCACAGGATGCGCAGGCAAGCGAACAATTAAATAAATACGACACACCTGCTATGGCTGAAACCATAGTAACCTGCCCTGCCATGATACAGATGGTCTCACCTTTATCGAGTCTACCAGTACGCTGAGTAAACAAACTAAATAAAGAGGATATACCCGCCATAGCTGCAAACATAAAAGATGCCACACCAAGATACGGACAATCACAGCTTCACTAAGTCTACTTAGTTTCATCATGGGTCGCTTGAATAAAGCACTTTTATCTCAAAACTTGCTACACTTAACCACACTCACAACGTGACAGCATGGGAGGCTCAAGCAAGCTAACAATCAAATAAAGAGGATACACCCATAATAGATGCAACCGTAATAACGTGTCATGCCAAGATCCAGATGATCTCACCTTTATCGATTCCGCCTTAGTTGGAAATAAAACCTTTATCATCTCTATTATGTTTGACTTACACATTAATGTTTGTCTAATAGATTATTCTTCATCATTAATGTTGATTGCAATCATCGTTAATCGTGTTCTTGTTTCTTATTTGAGCTTATCTTGTTTCATTTCCTTTTGTTTCTTCTTTCTTCATTTCTGTTTATGGGTTTTGTAATCATCAAATCTGTAATTCCTAACACAAAGTCGTACATCGACTGCATAACAAACCCTATAATCACAACTTGTTATCATACAATACCCGAGCAAACTAACCAAATAAAAAGGATACACACGCCATGGGTGCAACTATAAAAGTGCCTACCAAGATACACATTATCTCATCTTTATCGATTCCACTCTAGTTACATCTCAAAAGTGTCTATAGTAAACCATAATTGCTCTTTTTGAATCTCTCTATTCACGAATACCATCGTCGTTAGATCAACTATCTCACCCACCTGTTTTGTCAATTTGGTTGTGCAATTCCCAATTGGGTGTAAAGGTCTATCTAGTCAAACACATGTCGTTATTTTAGTTATGTGTATTAGGACTAAAAACCCAGCCTGATGTTCAGTGTCGAGCCGAAACAAAGACCGATGTTGGATACTGAATGTGTGCAACGCGCGCCTGGTTTTCAGTCCAGCACCGTATGCCGATGTGTGGGTAGCGAAGAACGTTGGTACACTATTACAACTCGCATAAAACAACTGCAGAGCACACCAACAAATCAACGATCGGTGTATGAAGTATTAACGAACCAAAGCTGAACAAATACAGAGTAGGAACAAAACACAGAGGACACAACCGCCATGGCTGCAACCAAAAAAGGTTGTGCTGCCAAGATACAGGCGATATCAGGCGTATCGATCAAACTCATACCCATCATATAGTCTTACAATCGACACCCTTCCATGGCTACAACAAAAGCAAGTAGTCACGCCAAGGTGCACAGAGTTAGTAGAACCTCAAAACGATAAACATTTGTTGTTACACGCAATGACCGTATAAGCCGAAATTGAAAGGCAACCATAGGCTCAGGCAGGTGAACAATCGACTAAATAGGATACGTTCGCCATTGCTACAACAATAATAAGTTTCCATGCCAAGATACAGATAATCTCATCTTTATCGAATTCACCCTAAGTCACCATAGCCTACTACAATCTCTATGACCATCACTCCCATCTCATAAACAAAAATGCATTTCAGTTAGCACACCATAACTTTTTTCCTAAATTTCGAACAAAAAGGATACATCCCCCATGTCTGCAACCATAATAAGTTGCCATGCCAAGGTTGAGACAATATTATATTTAATTGAACCGAGCGAGACATGTATCAGCATTGTCTTACAATCAATGCCATCATCACTCCCATCTAAGAAAAAAACAGAATCATACCCGAGCCATGCAAACCAAGAAACACATAAAAGCATACAAACATTACACCATGCCCATAACTAATTTGAATAACTCAAAAACACTAAACACGTCATAAAACCAACGACATCACCATTCTCATATAACGAAACCCCTAAAACCAGAAACATCTTCAACCCAATAAACCCTGCAAAAGCATACAAACAATGCACCAACTCCACAACTAATTTCTTTGATAAGAAAACCCAAAACAAACAAAACCCTTAAATTATAAGAAAACCGAGATTTAAAATCTAGAGACCTTTAAATAAGAGTGAGAATGAGGCCCGATCAAGGTTTCATGTGAGTTAAATACGAAACAAAAGACAATGGCAATCGTGACGTTGCATGTGGAAGATGGAAAAGTGATAGAAGAGAGAGTAAAAAGTCGGATGACAACCGTCAAGTGAAAGCCAAATAAAGGTGAAGAAACAATAAGAAGATCAAGTCCGGTTTACTATGAAGAGAAAGTGCGGTTGACTGTAGCAAGTTTGGAGATAATAATGTTTTTTCCCAACGTTTCTTATAAATGAAGCTTAGTGCGGTTTACTATAGCAAATTTGGGGATAATAATATTTTGTTCCTAACGATCCTCATAAATGTATTAGTATAATATAGAATGAACTTTTGAATGTAAAATTATTATTTTTAAAGGCATGCTCTAACATATAAGATTTGTTGAAACTCTAGTGAGATATACTATATAACATTTATCTAAGTGAACTAAGAGGTGACACTGTTGTGAAGCCGCTGGGTATTGGATCGGCTTGAGGGAGGAGATCGACTTGGAATCATTGAGGAGCCGCAGTTTGAGCCGACACTATTCACAAGCCGATCTGAGCCGATTAGATTAGAGCCAATGATTAAAATAATGGCCAGGCTTAGTGGTGTGCCACTTCATTTGGAAGGTACGCTGCATGTTGTATATATGTTTTCCATTATCACATCTCCATTTATTATCCTATTTTCTATTGTTACTTTTTTCATATAAAAACTCTCGCACACGACGTGGGTGTGGGTGTGAAAAATAAATGTTTTTTTGATTTACTTGATTAGATCTAAACTTGTTTTAGGGGTTTTGATGATTATGTTTCTGTGTCAGTGCAGTTGTGTGGAGAGTGATCGTATAGGGTTTTGGTATTTCAAGAATCGATACGAGAGTTTCCCGCCATCTGATTTGTTGATGAATGTTTGGTATCTCGTTTTCTTTTTTTAGTTTGTAGAATGGTATGTATTTGTTTGTGTTTGTTAATGGTTTCTAATAAATTTAATATGTGGTTGTTCAAGGTTTTGGTTAAAACGATGGGTTAAATTTATGATTATGTTTTCTGTGTCATCGCAGTTCCTTGAACAATGATCATTTAAGGTTTTTGTATCTCAAAAATCGATACCAAAGTATCTCGTCGTCTGATTTATTGATGCATGCATGGTTTTTTAGATTATGGATTGGTATGTATTTGTTTAAGGTTTTTAATAACTTTAATATGTGATCGTAATTGCTCATTGCAAAATGGTAAGGTGCTTAGGGAAAAGGCGTGGGCTTTTTTAGACTGTGGTTGGTTGATTTGGGGTTTAAGTTTCCTTTTTTTGCAGTGCAAAATGGTAGATGCTTAGGACAAAGGCGTGGGTTTTTTTGCTGGGTGTGATTGTAATTGATGCGAGCTGTGTTCTTTTTGGGTATGAAGAAATGGAGTCGTGTGTTATGGTAGGGTGGTTAAGGCAAAGGTGTGGGCGTTTTTGCTAGGTGTGATTGTAAGTGATATGAGTTGTGTCCTGTTTAGGTATGACGAAATGGAGTGGTGTGTTAAGGTAGGGTGCTTAAGGAAAAGGCATGGTCGGCTTTTGCTGGGTGTGATCGTAAGTGCAACGAGTTGTCTTTTG